>JBAKBP010028043.1:0-29203 GCA_037953745.1 Lithodes maja | reverse complement strand
ATTTTATATAAAATCGTAGCCCCTAATTTTACCCATTACCTACTGTAGTAAGTATCTATTTAACTGCCTTGTATGTAAGTAAAGCTTTGCATATTAATTTGCTAATAAACAATATTGTTTACTAACTAACCTGCCTACAGAGACTAACGCCGACGCCATTTTGTAAACAAACCTTTTGGGGGGATTATACATTAAATTCCAGCAAATTTTGTACCAAATTTAAGTGCATTCATTTATCTTTTCCCCCTAGATATATTCTTGACTTTTTCTCCTCAGACTGACTAAGGGTGGTATTTGTACAAACTAACCTAGCCTAACCCAACCTGCCAAGCTTTTGACCTAACCCAAACCTAGCCTAGCCTATAGCCAGCCAATCTGTTTTATTATTAACTCTTGTAGATATTGTATTTAGTATCCTACTGTAGCTATACAGTATATATCTGTAATTTTAGTTGTTGCTTGCACGTTCTTGTAATAACCTTTGACTGATACACTTTTTTTATCTAAAAAGAGTAGGCTACTGCTTTACTAGGCTACAGTGACACCAGGTCCATCTGTTGACACAGTATATTAACCCCTTGTGTGCAGTCACACTTTATTTTTATATAATCTCTATTTGGTGAATTGTATATTTAGTTACATATTCTGTTATACATATATTTGTTTAAGGTTAGGTTATCACACCTGGTAGCCTATTTCTGCGAATTTCAATTTTATTATTTTCGGTTAGGCTATTCAACGCTGGTAGCCTATTATTGCGTATTTCAATTTAAAAAAAAACTTTTGGTTAGGCTATCGCCCCTGGAAGCCTAATTCTGCGTATCTCAACATTTTTGTTTTCGGTTAGGCTATCACCCCTGATAACCTATTTCTGCGTATTTCAGCATATTTGTTTTCGGTTGAAGTGATTGAAGTGTTTTTAAAGTGAGTGAAGTGTTTTAAAGCGAGTGAATTGTTTTTTAAGTGAGTGAAGTGATCTGAAGAAAGTGACTGTCACCATGCCTCGCGCTTGTGCGAACTGCGCCGGTAGGTTTGGTGAGTCCATGTTTGCTACTATCGATCTTCAAGACTGCCGGCTCTGCCAGCAACGAGAGAATTTTACAGTGAAATTAGACGAAGCCTACAACAAGATCAACGTCCTCACCATGAAGCTGGAATCACTCCAAGAGTTTGTAACACTCAACGTTGGAGTACCACAAACTTCAATTGTCACCGCAACTCCAGCAGCCACCAACGCCCCAACGTCAACTGCCAACAATTCAACGCCTACAGTAGCCACTTCAGCTGATGTATCCGATACTCAAGATACAAATAGTGACTCTCTTCCCCCTCAAGACAACTTCCGTGTCGTGAGGAACAACGTTTGCCCCAAGACCAGGAAACACATACCGATTACCGAGTGTCAAAACCGTTTCCAGATACTCGCAGACTCAGATGACGAAGAGGAAATAGAAGAAGTCCGGCTCGTGGGAGACTCGATGATACGTGGTCAGCTCACAGAGTTTTGCGCCAGGGCACCTAAGACCAGGAAGCGTTTTTGTATCCCTGGTGGTGGTGTGGATGACGTAGTTGCAGCAGTTGACGAAGTATCAAAGCTGGCCCCTGCTAATACAATGTACGTCATCCACGTTGGATCCAACGATGTGCAGCGAACCCGGTCGGAAGATTTGCTTTTAAAGTACCAGCAGCTGATCAAGTCGTTTAAGGAGAAGTCATCAAGGATCATCGTCTCAGGAATCGTCCCCCGGCTCGGTGTAGAGAGCCGATTTTACAACATAGCCACCAGCACAAATCGTTGTCTAGCAAACCTCTGCAGGAAGGAGAACGTGGGATTCGTCGACACCTGGGACAATTTCTACTTCGATGACTATTTGTTTTCGGACGATGGAGTTCATCTGAACCAGGTGGGAGCAGCACGTTTTGGGCGTCTTCTCAACGATGCGGTGAAGGATTTTCGGAGAAGAAATCGACTCAGCACAGGACAACCAGGAAGGAGGACCGAAGACAGCGAGGACGGCAACCTACAAAGGAATTAAATACTAATCCGTCAAGAACCGCGAATTTGGATAAATCTCCACCAACACGACCCAAATTCAAAACCGTCAGGGATAACGACCGAGGACCGAGGACAGCCATGAATGTAAATGTAGATCCGACCAGAACCAAAAATTCGATGAAAGAACGTAATGCGAGTTCTAAAACCGCAACTTTAAAGGTTTTCTATGCAAACGCTCGTAGCATACGCAATAAATTTTCAGATTTAGAGGAACTAGTGTTTACAGAAAATTATGATGTGATTGGCATAACAGAATCTTGGCTCAATACAGAAGATAGAGACTTTTTAGCAGAGTATTCACTTCCCGGTTATGTAATGTTTGAGAACAGCCGAATAAATAAAAATGGAGGTGGCGTTTTATTTTATATCAAAGAAAGTCTTAACCCGACCCTCGTGTCAAAACCTCAAATTGTGAACGTCGACACATCTTTTGTGCTAATAAAGAATAATAAAGGTACAAAAATAATACTTGCGTTAATATACAGACCTCCAGCTCAATCAGTGCAAACTGACCGAGAAATTTACGAACAAATTGCAGATGTAAGTAACTCACAAGATACCGTAATTTTTGGCGACTTTAATTTACCTGTGACCAAGTGGGGCGATACTCTTACTTCACACTCCGGACATGACTTGTATACGAACTTGCAAGAGAGTTCGCTTTATCAATTTGTTCGAACGCCGACCCGTGGTAATAACGTTCTTGACATTGTACTTGCAACAAAAGAAGAATTGATAGAGAATTTGAATGTTGGTGATGAATTCAGTAACAGCGACCATCGTACGATAACTTTCACTTTAAAGTTTACTAGTAACGAACCAAATAGTAGCATCGAAAAAGTCCCTAATTTCAAGAAAGCAAACTTCCATAAACTTAGAGCTATGTTTAAAGAAACTGACTGGAGCTTTTTAATTAACAATAACGACATAAATACATCTTGGAAGTTATTCGAAACCACTTACCTAAAAGCAGTGCAAGACTGCATACCATCGAAAATACGGCGTCCAGGCCATAATAATAAGCCCAAATGGTGGAATAAAGATATTTCAAACTGCCTGCTTGCTAAAAAATTTGCTAATGATAGATTAAAATCCTCACAAAATGACGAAGAACGGGTGAAATTTGTAGAGCTACGACGCAAAGCCAAAAAGTTAATTAAGCAAAGTAAAAAGACCTTAGAGTTACATATTGCGAATCAAAGTAAAACAAACCCGAAAGAATTCTATAGTTATATCAGAAAGAAAAAAGTAGTTACTTCAACTGTTGGACCGTTAGTCGATGAAAAAGGAGAATACACCAAAGACGAAGTACAAATGAGTAATGCCCTCAATACCTTCTTTGCATCAGTTTTTACAACCGAAGACCTCAGTGATATCCCTACACCATCGCCGATTCAGATTGATAATTCAGATGTTCTAAGCAATATCACCGTTACAGAGAGAGAAGTATTGAATTGTTTAGATAAACTCAAAGTAAATAAAACGCCAGGACCTGATACAATCTCGCCTAGAGTTCTAAAGGAAGCTAAGAATGAGCTCTCCAAACCACTGACATTACTATTCAATAAATCCTTGCAGTCTGGAACTATGCCTGATCAGTGGAAGCTAGCCAACGTAACACCGATATTCAAAAAAGGCAGCAAATCCCTACCCAGTAACTATCGTCCAATTAGCTTAACCTCAGTTGTATGTAAAATGCTAGAAACGGTCATACGAGACAGACTCGTAAATCACTTAGAGGAAAATAACATACTTAAAGATACTCAACACGGCTTTCGTAAAAAACGTTCCTGTTTAACAAACCTCTTAGACTTCTTCCACGATATCCTCAACCTCTACGATGAGAGTAAAGCTGTATATATTATATACCTTGATTTTCAAAAGGCCTTTGACAAAGTTCCCCACAAACGTTTACTGCTAAAACTAAAAGCGCATGGAATACAAGACGGTGTGTTGAAATGGATAGAAAATTGGCTCAACAACAGAAAGCAAAGAGTAGTCATAAACGGTAAGGCATCTAAATGGACCAATGTAAGTAGCGGGGTACCCCAGGGATCGGTACTAGGACCAATTCTCTTTCTAATTTACATCAACGACATAGATGAGGGTCTCACCTGCACAATCTCAAAATTTGCTGACGATACAAAAATTGCAAATAGCGTACTCTCAAAAGAACAAGTTGACGATATGCAACACAATCTAGATAAATTGTCATGTTGGGCCCAAATTTGGCAAATGAGTTTCAATGCGGATAAATGTAAAGTACTACATGTCGGATACCTAAATGAGAAAGCAAACTATTCGATGAATGGCACTCAGCTTAAGAATGTAAACAGAGAAACTGATCTGGGAGTAACAATATCGAGTAACCTAAAACCGAGTCAACAATGTTCAGAAGTTGTTAAGAAGGCAAACAAAATAATTGGCTTTATAGGCAGGTCATTTGAGCATAAATCCAAAGAAGTTATCCTAACCCTTTACAATTCCTTAGTCCGCCCTCTTCTGGAATACTGCGTTCAATCCTGGTGCCCTTATTACCAAAAAGATATAAACAAGCTAGAACGAGTTCAACGTAGAGTTACCAAAATGATACCTAGCCTAAAGAACAAACCATACGAAGAGCGTCTTAGAGAATTAAATCTATTTCCTTTAACCCAGCGCAGATTAAGAGGCGTCTTAATTCAAGTGTTCAAAATCATCAAAGGCATCGACAATATGAACTGTAGTAAGTACTTCACTATCGACCAATCTAATTACACACGGGGAAACGGTTGCAAAATTATTGGTAAATCTTTTAACTCGCACGAATCTAAGAATTTCTTCTTCAATCGAGTTGTCAACTTGTGGAATGGGCTTCCCCGAAACGTTATAGACTGCAGCACCGTTGATTCATTTAAATTCCGCCTAGACAAATATCTCGCATCAAACCCGCGACTGACTGCGTTTGTAAATGAATAACTTTATCCTCCCCTCAGTTACTAACCCATATGTCCCCTACTAACTTCCTAGTCCTGCCACGTTAGTGGCAGGGCAGTAGTTCCCTTTCCAATGTTCCCTTACCCACTCTAAACCACTGTTTGGACACTTGATCCTCAGTGTTTTGGAGGACAAGCAGCCTAGAAGGGTCACTAGATCTGTTGTTGCTTGATTTCCTTTGTACTCCTTTGTACTGTTGGCACAACAATTCCTTGATACAGTGCACTTTTTACTTTCACTCGAGATTTCTCGTCTTTCACATACTTCCCATTGCTCCGAAAACCTTCCTTCCTTCACACACTCTCTGTTTTACCTCCACTTCCATACCTCCACTCCTGCTTATCATTCCTCCTAGATATTTAAAACACTCTACTTGTTCCAATATTTCCCCATCCAGCCTCACATCTAGATTCACCCTATGCTCTCCCCTATTACACACCATTACTTTCCTTTTATTGACGTTCACCTTCAGTTTCCTCCTTCCACAAACCACACCAAACTCTTTGACTACCCGCTGCAGTTTCTCATCAGAATCCGCCACCAATGCTGTGTCATCAGCGAACAGCAACTGATTCAACTCCCAATCTCTACCATTCTTTCCTACTAAACCCAATCCTCTTCCCATAGTTCTCCTTTTCACCTCCCTCACCACACCATCCATAAACATATTAAACAGCCATGGTGACATTACACAACCCTGTCGCAAACCTACCTTTACCTCAAACCATTCACTCAACTCACCATTTCCTACTCTCACACATGCTCTGCTCCCTTCATAAAAACTCTTAACTGCTTCTAACAAATGTCCTCCTATTTCATAAATCCTTAACACTTTCCACATTGCTTCACGGTCCACACGATCATACGCTTTTTCCAAGTCCATAAAAGCCCAAAATATCTCCTTATGCTTCTCTAAATACTTCTCGCATAACTGTCTTACTGCAAACATCTGATCCACGCACCCTCTTCCCCTCCTAAAACCGCACTGTTCTTCTCCTATTGCAACTTCCGTACACTTTATTATCCTCTCTATCAACACCCTGCCATACAGCTTTCCAACCACTGACAATAAACTAATACCTCTATAACTTGAACACTCCTGCCGATCTCCCTTCCCCTTGTACAACGGCACAATACATGCACTCTTCCAGTCTATTGGTACCATTGACACAACAAAGCACACATTGAAAAGTCTCACCAACCAATCTATTATCACATCTCCACCCTTCTGTATACACTCCACAGCAATACCATCCAAACCTTCTGCTTTTCCCGCTCTCATTTGTTTCACTGCTTCTTTCACCTCATTTTCCTCAATCCTTTCATTCATTCCCTGCCACCTGGGTGGCCTGGGTAACCTATCTCCATCCACCTCTGCTTCAATCACTGCTTCTCTTCCATCTCTTGTATTTAACAAAGATTCAAAATACTCAGCAATTATCTTTTCCTCACTTCAACTGGTTCCACTAGTAATTCTCCATTTTCATCTTTCACTGACTCTTCCCTCTTTTGTCCTCCTTTCCTTACTTTATTTACCTCCTTCCAGAACATATTCTTTCGTTCTTCAAAATTTTCACTCAGCCTTTGGCCCCACCTTTCGTTTGCATCTTGTTTCGCTTCTCTAATTTTCCGTTTTGCCTCTCTCCTTTTCTCCTTGTACCTCTCCCATACCTCAACACTACCATCCTGTAAAACCCTCTCAAAACACTGTCTCTTCTCCTCAACTGCCTTTCTCACCGTATCATTCCACCACTCGCTTCCCTTCCTGATACCTCTGCCTCCTACTTTCCTTTTGCCGCATACTACCTCTGCACTTGCTTTCACTCCTTCCTTAAACTGTTGCCATTCAACCTCTACTTCTCTCTCTTCCATCTCTCTCACTTCCATCCACCTTTCATTTAGTCTTTCCTTGTACTCCCTCTCTTTTTCACTCTTCTCTAACTCACAAACTTTTATTACCTCTCTTACTTCACGCTTGTCTCTTATTCTCCTGTAACTCTTAACTCTTAGCTTTCCCTCCACCAGGTAATGATCTGACATACCCTCCGCCTCACCTCTCATCACATTCACATCCAGCAGTCTACACAATCTTTCCCTTGTCACCAGCACATAATCCATCAATGCCCTCTCTACAATCTCTCCCCTCACAAGTCTATGCCAGGTGTACTTGTGTATACGCCTTTTTTTGAAGAACGTATTACCTACACTCAATCTACACTCTTCACATACATTTTTCAGTCTTTCTCCACTCTCATTTACACCATCCACACCAAAACTACCGATGACTCCCTCAACAGGCTCATTTCCTACCCTAGCATTTAGGTCCCCTAAAACTATAACATTTTCATTTTCATCAAACCCTTGTAGACAATCTCTCAAATCCTCCCAGAAACCCTCTACCTCATCTAACTCTCTTTCACTTCCTGGTCCATACGCACTTACAAAAACCCACCTTTCACCCTTAAACCGCATTCTCACCCACATTAGCCTTGATGACACCTCTTTCCACTCTTTTATAAACTCTCTCAACTCCTCCTTCACAATAATAGCCACTCCTTCTTTCCCCCTGACTCCCTCGTCTACTCCAGACTTTCTACCTATCACGTTTCCAAAATCCACTTCTCCCTCTCCTTTCATCTTTATTTCATTCAGTGCATGGACATCATACATCCTTCTTTCAAATAACCTTCCAATATCCTCTCGCTTCTCATTCGTACTACATCCACGCACATTCAAAGCTCCTATTCTTAGGGTCCGGGACCACGAACGCGTTCCCTCGCCCCTATCTCTGTCTCGTTTTTTTGGTAGATTTATTTAAGGGGAGAAGGATACCAGGCCCCCCGCCCCCGATCCCCTTTAGCCGACTTCTACGTCTCGCCGGAGAAAAGCGGTGGTGGAAATTTCTCACCCCTCCACCACAGAGGAGGCTACCTGCACCAGAAGGTGGCGGGCGTTGGGGTCGCCGCATCCCTACGCCATTTGAAAACATTAGAGATGCAGAAGGAGAAAAAGATAGAAGGGGCTATGGGAAGTAGAGGACACCAACCCTTACTCTGACAAAGGGTCAGCCCACCACCTAATAATAGATAAATATATTTGGTAATTCATCATCATTATTTCCAAATTATGTAATATACCTTTTGCATACCCTTTGACAGTGTACAGTTGGCCACATGACCCTGTATCCATTCCGTGATTTTATGTTTGGAAACACACAATAAGATGACTGACATAGATGAATAATTAACTGCAAAACCGATAATTGGTCATATTATTTGAGGTGTTTTCATGTTTAGCCGGTACCTAGCAGTTCATCAGTTAGCTGTAGTAAATATTTAGTTAATAAATGTTATTATGTTAGCTATACTGTTCTTTGACATATAAATATTATACTATGTCTATTGTATTGCGTGTGTGTGTGTTTATGTGTGTGTGTGTGTGTGTGTGTGTGTGTGTGTGTGTGTGTGTGTGTGTGTGTGTGTGTGTGTATGTGTGTGTAGATTACTTGTTAATAATATATACCTTCGTGTCACTCTCAAAACACAACTCTGAAATAACGCTCTATTTTTCTAGAGTCAACTATGGTACGGGTCGGTATGTGCGTGCCTGTAGTACAGTATATATACAGTATGTGTGTGTTTACATTAGGGAGGTGGAATGTACAGTTGTCCACATATGTTCTGTTCCTTGTGATCATATGTATAAAAGTAAAATAGTATGAATGAATTGCAAGTATGGCTTCTTTTAATTACCAGTTGACTAATTAGATTATCTGTCCACTGCATAAGAAGCTACACTCGTAATTCAATCGTGCGCATTATATGTCCATGTATAAGATCACGTTGAGAAAAAGAACTTATATGGGCAACTGTACAGCTATGAGTGTATGTGTGTGAGTGATTGTGTTTGTGTGAACGTAACAACAAAGGGCGGTGCGCTCCTCGGTGCCATTAGCAAGAGTGGCGAACTCCACATAAGTAACATAGGTAGGCATCTGTGCGTTTGCTGTCTACATCAATTTATGATTTAAGAATGCCATCAATTACTATAGGATTATTATCTATTATTTGTCAAGTCATTAGCCTTAAACTAAACTAAACAAAATATAGAAAACTAATTATAATTGTGTTTGCATAATAAGTAATCCAATATTATTGTGTGTGTGTGAGTGCACCTCGGTGACCCGACAACTCAAACAGTAGACCAATTCAACCAGTAGCTCTCAACCAGTATCATATCGTTCAGGTTGCGGAAAGAAGAGAAAGAGGAAATAGAGACATGGCCAAAACAGTTCCAATGCCAGTTCGAATTACTGGAGATCCCATTGATGTCAAGAGAATCGCATATTATAAGACACACTTTGGCAAGGCACTAAGCGATGCCAAAACTAGATTGGAGGGAAAACGAGACCTGGCAGGAGATAATAAAGGTTCTGATCAAGGAACTGGGTAAAGAAGTGTCAAAGAGGAAAGCGAGAAACAAACTGAAAACCCTGAAACAGAAGGGACAAAAGGTTAGGACATTGAGAAGGAACGTCGTGAAAACTGTGAGACTCGCTTACCCAAACCTGGACCGAGAAAGCCAAAATGCAGAGATTAGGGACGCTCTCATTCAGGCTTGTCCAGTAGAAGTGAAGAAACACTGTATAATTCATGAAGTATACTCCACGAAAGCCCTACTGGACGAAATAAAGAGGGTCATGGAAGCCCAGGAGATGAGAGAAGAGACAAGGAGATGGGAGGAAAGAGACTTACCAAAGAAAAATACAAACATTATTTGCCACTTGTGCATGCAAATGGGACATATTGCTCGAAACTGGCCAAGCAGGACACGTAACAACTGTGATAACCGTAGACCGTTAGCAATCATGGGACCTATCCACTAAAAAGAGAGGAACAAGTGAACATGGTCATACCAAAGACAAACACTCCCATACCCAAGGAGACAGAAACAGAACAAGTAAAAGAGGAGGAATATATGTACGAAACCACTCGTAAGAGGGCATTATGAGGGGGTTAGGACAGTAAACCACCACTCGCAAGAGGGCATTATGAGGAGGTTAGAACAGTAAACCACCACTCATAAGAGGGCATTATGAGGGTGTTAGGACAGTAAACCACCACTCGTAAGAGGGCATTATGAAGGGGTTAGAACAGTAAACCACCACTCGTAAGAGGGCATTATGAGGGTGTTAGGACAGTAAACCACCACTCGTAAGAGGGCATTATGAAGGGGTTAGAACAGTAAACCACCACTCGTAAGAGGGCATTATGAGGGGGTTAGAACAGTAAACTAAGAATCGCCCTGTGAAACAATGGTGACCAATGGTAAGGTGACGAATATTCTGGTAGATAACGGAGCGACCCCGTAGCTGTCTATTAACCCACTGAGCACCAGCTAATTAACAATAAATGTACACTCCAGGACCACCAGGTTGTAAACAAACACTTTTTTCCAGAAAACACCAGGAATGGGTTAGAAATGAAGGAAAAACCACTATAAATCGATCCCCTAGGTCATTAAGGGGTCCTATGGGGCGCGGCGCCCGAAAGTCGGAATTACAAGAGAGGAAATGGGTAGGCAAAAACATGCAAAAACAGGTTTTTGAGTGCTCACGCAATATCGGCTGGACTTCCAGGATTTTCAACCATAGGCATTGTTGCGTGGGATACTTACACAGTTCCCATACAAATCTGAGCCCTCAAGGTGCCATAGGACCGGATTAATTAACCGCGACGCACCCTATGCGGCGGTGGGGTTTAGCGTTACATACATTGCCGATGCATGTGATGCGTCGCTGGTCCTCAATGGGTTAAAGAGCATTGGGACTAAAGGACATAACGTCAGTTAAATTAAGTTAACTAGAGCGGGAAGTTAACCCTTACCAACGGTCGGGATACAAACCCTTTTGTGATGCAGTATAATGGAAGGGAGTAGAATTTGAGTCATCCATGTGTATCCTTGACGGAAACCCGGAGAACGGTATAGATGGATACTTGGGAAGGGGCATTATGAACAAACTCGGGGTGATCATTAAATGTGGAGTTAAGGGAATAATCACGAGTTTAATACCACAGATAGTCACGACCAGTGGACACATCTCCTTACCGCCGAAAACGTGGAAGATGATTGAAATTCCACCGAGTAACAGAATATTATAAGTATTCGTTGTTTAATATAACAATGAAAGAGATCTTCGTATTTCACCAACATTAACAGAAATCAACAAAGCCTTGCCTAGTAACTATCGCCCAATTACCTTGACTTCAATTGTGTGTAAAATAATAAAAACTATCATAAGAGAAAGACTCGTACTTCAAACTTTCTTAAGCATTTCTCTTCTCAATATCTACTCTCAAATCGCTAGTATTGCTTCCTTAGGGGTCGCTCTATTGGCGATCTTCTTTCATATTTTACTAACTCTTGGTCATCCTCCTTTCTGGACTTCGGTGAGACCTGTTCTATTGCACTAGGCATATTGAAGGCCTTCGATAGAGTCTGGCACAGATCTATAATTTCTAAACTCCTTTCCTTCGGTTTATATCCCTCCATCTGTGCCTTCATCTCTAATTTTGTTTCTGATCGTTCCAGTTCTGGTTGTGGACGGCCATCATTCACTTTTTCATCCTATCAACTCCGGTGTTCCTCAGGGTTCTGTCCTATCTCCAATTATCTTTCTAATATATATATATAATCTTCTCAACTGTACCTCCAGTCTTATCAACTCATATGCTGACGACTCTACCTTACACTATTCAACTCGTTTTCGAGAACACTCCAACAAGCAATCGCACAAAAGCAAACATGATGAAGCCATAGAACAATTCTCTTCTTATATAACTACCATTTTCATTTGGGGCAGAGAAAACCATGTTGCTTTCAATGCTTCCAAAACCAAATGTCTCCATTTATCTACCCGTCGAGACTATCCCTTATACTTCAACAATACAAAGATCAACCATTCATCTTCTCGCAGTATCCTCGGTGTCTTTTTTTCTATCGATCTCTCTTGGAAAGACTATTTCACCACTCTTGCTAAAACGGCTTCTCAGAAGCTGGGTGTTCTCAACAGCCTCAACGTTTTTTTTACCCCTGCACAGCTTCTTGCTCTGTACAGGGGCACAGTGCGTCCTTTTATTGAGTATTGTTCGCATGTGTGGGGAGGATCCTTTCACACAGCACTTCTAGATAAAGTAGAACAAAAAACTTTCGTCTCATTACTTCCCAGCCACTTACCGATTTTCTTTAATATCTCTCTCTTCGCGCAATGTTGCATCTCTCTCACAATTTTATCGTTGTTACAATAATCAGTGTTCCTCAGAGCTCTCTCAGTGTATAGCACCTCCTCTATGTAAGGTACATACTATCTGTCTTGCAGCACAATCCCACCCGTACCCTGTGCAACTCATCAACCCAAGTATGAAACGATACTCCCAATCTTTCTTCTGTTCAACAGTTGAGATCTGAAATTCTCTCCCTGAATCCATCTTTCCCTCATCCTATGACTTAAATTGCTTCAAAAAATTCTCCCTTGCTACTTTATATAAATTACGAACATGATCATTCCATCCTGGCTTTGTTTCGTAACATCTGTTGATGCTTAGTATAAATTCTGCTGAAGCATTATTACAAATTTGAACAAATATATCATAGATAATTTTATGTTCTAATTCCTCAATATTGTTTGATTATGGACAGTTATATGAACAGCATTCGAGACATTCAAAATTCAGCAAGTCGTAGATAGATAGATAGATAGATATATATATAGATAGCCATCAGTGAAACTAGATATCTGGTTCCTTGTAGATGATAAGTTAGCTTTAGTAAATATTTAGTTATTAGATGCTATTAGGTTATATGTATTTTTCCCTGACATTTATATATTAGACTATGTATATTGCGTTGAGTGTGTGTGTTTGTGTGTGTGTGTATGTTACTCAGTTACTTGTTCGTCAAGGGGAATCCACGCAATGCGAGCTAAGCTCATTATTATCGCGCCTCCTTAACTGGGAATGTATTGCGTGAAATGCATGTTAAGTGTTTTATGTACTGTTGGAATGGCTGTGGATGTGTGTGTAGTCTGTATTTTAGCCAATTGGCGACATCGGAAACGAAGGCTTAGGGTGGATCTGTATGGTACCATTCTCACTATAGACGGTACCGTCTCGCCCGAAGGCTTTGGTAGCCATCAGCTTAGGTGAACCATATGATACCCATCTCGCCTTGTACCATTTTTGCCAACCCCAGATGGGACGTCACAACGTCGTCCACTTATTCCAGGTACCTATTTACAGCTAGGTGAACTGAGGCTAACACATGAAAGGAGACAAGCCCAATTTGTCTCCGCCCGGCCGGGAATTGAACCCCCGACCCCTCGTGTGTGAGACGAGAGCTCTACCTACTAGGCTACGGTCTGTGTTTGTGTGTGTGTGTGTGTGTGCGAAGATTGACGCCAGTGGGGACCAAGATTACTTGTTAATAATATATACCTTCGTGTCTTCAGTTTAATGCGTGTCACTCTCAAAATACTAGGGTTTGCCTGTACGGGTCGGGTCGGTATGTGCGTATATTTAGTATATATGTGTGTGTTTGTATTAGGCAAATATAATGTACAGTTGTCCGTATATGTTTTTTTTCTCGTCCTCATCTTATGTATGAAAATAAAACAGAATGACTGAATTGCAAGTGATGTTTTTTTGTTAAATATCAGTTGACTAAGCAGATGAGTTAACCATTTCATACGAAACTTCACTACTTGTAATTCAATCATATGCAATATATTTCCATGTATAAGATCAGGAATAGTGTGAATCTAGATGTGAGGCTGGATGGGGAAATATTGGAACAAGTAGAGTGTTTTAAATATCTAGGAGGAACGATAAGCAGGAGTGGAGGTATGGAAGTGGAGGTAAAACAGAGAGTGTGTGAAGGAAGGAAGGTTTTCGGAGCAATGGGAAGTATGTGGAAGACGAGAAATCTCGGAGTGAAACTAAAAAGTGCACTGTATCAAGGAATTGTTGTGCCAACAGTGATGTATGGGGCTGAGACATGGGCTCTGAAGAAAAAGGAGAAAAGAGGGCTGGATGTGATGGAGATGAGCTGCTTGAGGAGTATGTGTGGAGTTACTCGTAGAGACAGATTGAGGAATGAAGAGATACGTAGGAGAGTGGGGCAGCAGGAACATTTGTCAGCCAGAGTGGACAGAAGGGTGCTGAGCTGGTATGGTCATGTTGAACGAATGGGAGATGAAAGGCTTACAAAGAGAATATGTGAGTCAGGTACAAGGGGAGATAGAAGGGCAGGAAGACCCCCATTGAGATGGAGAGACTGTGTAAGAAAGGCTTTGGATGATAGAGGAATGACTATAGATCAGGCAGGGGAAGTGGTGGTAGACAGGAGTGAATGGAGAATGCTTGTGAATAGTTGAGTGAACACGTGGTCATTTGGAGTAAGGGGTCGGGCGCAAGTTGGACTATAGAATAGTCCATCAGGCGCCTGGCCCGGGGAGACGATTAATATGAAGGGTGCGCCTGGAAGTGTGGTGGGAGGGCTTGTGGCTTTGGCTCCGCTGCATGTCTGCCTGCCGAGATCGGAACCTCTCCGGGTGGTCGGGGGCCGGGGGAGTGCTGGAGTGACCTTGGTGACCCTGGTCTCTGGGTCTTCTCCTGGGTGACCTGGATGTGTGTGAGTTTGTGTTTTTTATCTGTGTTTATTTGTTGTTTTATGTTGTTTTTTGTGTTTTCCCTGTTCTTGCTCTGTCTTGAGTCGGCTACCCCCAAAATGGGGATTGGGCCTGAGCATATAGATAGATAGATAGATAGATAAGATCACGGAGAAGAACAGAACTTATGTGGGCGACTGTACATAGATGAGTGTATGTACTGTATGTGTGCGTGTGTTTGTGTGAGCGTATGTGTTCGTTTGTTGTGTACATTAGTTTACGATTTTAGATTGTTATTCAATTAATACTTTATTATTATCTACTTATTTAAGTTGACAAAGGTTTAACCTCTTCTCCACCATTACGTAATGTTCATCATATTCTGGTTACCCTTGGACGCTTTTCTTTAGTGAATAATCTACCTCTTGGGCTCAAATGGCTATATACGTTCTCTATAAACCATCTCTATAACATAGGTCCTTCTTAAACTGCATAACATCATCTAGTTTTAGCCAGACTCATAGGTAAGAAGGCGTCCTGGTTCTGAAGGGGTTAATTGGCCCAGAACACTGTTAAACACGTGTCATGATGCTCAAGGGGTTAAGGGGGTAGGGGGGGGGGGGGTTGTTTTGGTATAAATATTGATTTATTTAATTTGTTTTTGTTATTGTTTGTTTCCGCTCTAGATCTCCAAGCTTAAAAATACACACCTTGACCCCTCTTCCATATATATTTGTAAACACGGCCTGACCGAAAGCCGGTTCCTTCTAAAATTACAGGCTCGCTAGCACTCGCCAGAAAAAATCGACACCTGAATGGCACGAAAGGTCCTAATATTGACAAATAATAGAGTTAACGGTCTTAAAATCGCCAAACTAATGGAGCAAACGTCGTAATATCTCAAAACTAGTGTGACTAAACATGAGGGAGAAAGAACCCATAACAAGCAGCTACGTCCCCCTTAAGTGTCTGAGGATTATCACGCGTTTTGGCACTTTATTATGGCAACCATTCAACGATTTTATTCAGATTTAGTTCAGTCAGTGACAGGAGAAGGTTGTGTTAATCTGAGCTCCTGCCCGGACCACTTACCAGTGACCTTTAGTGACCATTACACCTACCTGTGTTTGGGGGCAGTGCACTCGTGTTATATAAAAGTGTTATAGCTCAGTTTTTAGCTGTTAGTTTACTTGTTTTTGTTTTTCTGTACTTAGTTTCTTGCTCCTCGCTAAGCTTATTGGGATCATGGCAGGTATGGAGTGCGAGTCTCTAACTGATCTGCATCATCTTATTCTCCAGGTAAGAGAGGAGATGGTTGTGGTGAAGGAAGAGGTCTTGGCTCTAAGGGAGGTTAATGTTAAACTTCAGAGGGAAGTGGATTTGATTAGAGACGAAAATCTAGCTTTCAAGCTTAGCCAAGAGGAAATAAAGTCAAGTAAGGGGAAAAGGGAGGAAGTTGATGAAAAATTGTATTCATGGCAGGTTGTTAAAAATACGGGTGGGAAAGTCACACTCAAGAAGCAGGATAGTAGAATAGGTATGAGTGTGACAAATACATTCTCTCCTTTGCGAGACGAATGTGAGGGAAAAGATAGTCAGGATAAGGGAGGGATAACCGAAGTGCCTGCCGCCGACTCAGCTCCAATCTCTGACGCTGTGCTACCTACCACCACCACTACCCCCACCACCACCACCACCACCACCAAGGGAGCTTCTGCCACCACCGGGGGTTCTCCAACTGCAGCTGCTGGATCCTCCCGAGGGAAAGGTAAGTCTGTGTCCCGAGAAGGTAAGTCTGTGTCGATTGTGGGCGACTCCATGGTAAGACATTTAGTTAGGGCTACCCGCACTAAACTTATGAAGGTTGTGTGTCTGCCTGGCCATGGAGTTGGGAGGGTTTTAGAGAAGATGGACCACATCTTGGAAGATAGTGGAGATAACCCCATTATCTGTCTCAGTGCCGGGAGTAACGATGTTGGTAAGGGTAGAAGTGAGGAACTGCTGCAGCAGTATCGGGATGTGTTAGATAAAGTTAGGATGAAGGGAGGGATCCCTGTAGTACATTGTATCCTACCCAGAAGAGGAGTTCCCAAGGAATGGACATCCAGGGCGATTGGTGTCAATTGCCGTTTGGAGAAAAATTGCAAAGAAAAAGCAATACCATTCATTGATAACTGGGATAGTTTCTATGGGAGAGATGGGATGTACGCAAGGGATGGGGTTCATCTTTCACGGTTAGGGGTTTCTACATTAGCTAGTTCTTTAGATAGGGTGGTTATGGGGTTTTGAACAGAAATATTGAGAGTGTAAATGAGAGGTTAAATGGAACAATTTTAGCGTCAGGCGAAAGCGATAAGGATATTCAGTCTCATGCTAAAAATGATGACTATAATGCAAATGATAGTAGTGATGGTGCAACGGAAGATGGAAATGTCGCTAAAAACAAAGGTAAATTAGGTATAAAGAAAAAAAGTAAGTTGAGAGTATATTACACAAACTGTAGGAGTCTATGTAACAAAATGAACGAACTTAGAGCCCTTGTTAGCAAAGAAAATATAGACATAATAGCGCTAACTGAAACGTGGATTAATACAGAAACCAGGCATTTTTTAGCAGAATTTGATATACCAGGATATAGTTTGTTTAAATATGACCGAACAAGTAAGAGGGGTGGCGGTATAGCAGTGTTTGTCAGGAGTACCTTAAAAAAGCTGTATTAAATCAGGTATTAGACTAAATAACGATAATGAAAGTGTTTGGGTAGAGGTTAACGAAGGTAGTGAGACCATAGTGATTGGAGTTATGTATAGACCGCCAAATATGAGTAGAAATGACGGAACGTCATTATGGGAGGACATTAAATTGGCATCAAGGTTTAGCAATGTGTGCATTATGGGGGATTTTAATTTTCCGAATATAGATTGGCAGCATCAAATAGGAGACTCTGATTCTGAGGAGTTTATAGAGGTAGTACAAGATAGTTTTTTATTTCAATTCATAGATACGCCGACTAGAGGTAATAATATTCTCGATTTAGTTTTCAGTAACAATGAACATATGGTAAATAATGTAGAGATAGGGGACCACCTAGGAAATAGTGACCACAATTCTGTGTATTTTAATATACAATGGAAAGGTAATACCAGAGAGAATACAACATTAATACCTGACTTTAGAAAAGCCAATTATGGTGGGTTAAGAAGAGCCCTATTAGCGGACCCTATGGTCAAAAAATTAAGTCGATCCAGGTGTCCAAATGAGTGTACCCCTTCTCAGGCACCTGTCATCTTAAGTCAGGAAGAGACGTCAACCTTGGTAGATACATACGATAATTTTATCAAGTCAGTATTCAATGCACAAAATAAATACATCCCCAAAAGAAAATTTAGATCAACACAGAACCAACCCAAAATGGATGAATAATATACTATTAGATCTTCTAGGACAAAAGAGAGGAATATATAGAAAAATTAGAAAAGGCGAAATTCACCTACTTGCTTACTATCAGAATCTATCAAGACAGGTAAAAAAGGATATTAGGAAAGACAAAAGAAATTATGAAATTAAGGTTGCCAATGACTCAAAAAATAATCCTAAAGCTTTTTACCAACTATATAAATCCAAAGGTTAGAGATGTAATTGGTCCCCTTAAAACTTCGATAGGAGAAATGACAGAAAATGATTTAGAAATGTGCAGTACATTAAATAGTAAATTTCTTTCCGTTTTCACTAATGAAAATTTGGCACAGTTTCCAGAAGTCCGTAAGGTATATAGCGATAGTATAGAAAATAGGTTAAGTACGGTTACTATAAGTAGAAATGATGTGCTTAAGGAAATTGACAGACTGAAACCTCATAAATCGCCTGGTCCTGATGAGGTATATGCTAGAGTATTAAAAGAATGTAGGGATGAGTTAAGTTACCCATTAACATTTTTATTTAACAAGTCATTGGAGACAGGTATAGTTCCAGAAGCTTGGAAGCTTGCAAACGTAGTTCCGATCTTCAAAAAAGGTGACAAATCAATAGCATCCAATTACCGTCCCATTAGTCTTACATCAATCATAGGAAAGCTACTAGAGTCAATTATTGCTAGTAAAATTAGAAACCACTTAGATACATTTAATTTAATAAATTCTTCTCAGCATGGATTCACTCAGGGACGTTCTTGCCTTACTAATTTGCTTAGTTTTTTCTCAGAGGTATATGAAGCAGTAGATAATGACAAGTCATATGATATAATATATTTTGATTTCAGTAAAGCTTTCGACAGAGTCCCCCATGAGAGATTGATGAGAAAGGTTGAGGCTCATGGAATAGGTGGGGCGTTGTTGGGATGGATTAGGTCATGGCTAATTGGTAGGAAGCAGAGAGTCAGCATAAATGGTACGAAGTCAGAATGGGGAGCAGTCAAAAGTGGTGTCCCCCAGGGATCTGTATTAGGTCCTCTGTTGTTTGTTATATACATAAATGACCTTGATTTAGGTATAACTAGTAGGATAAGTAAATTTGCAGACGATACCAAAATGGGGAGAACAATTGATTCAGATAGAGATATAGAGTGCCTCCAAAGGGATCTAGATACCTTACACGAATGGTCAGTAAATTGGCAGATGAAGTTTAACATTGACAAATGCAAGGTATTAAAGATAGGGAAGATGCATACAAAATGTTAAATATAAACTAGCTAATGTGGAATTAGAAAACTCGAATTGTGAGAAAGATCTAGGTGTGTTTGTTAGCAATGATTTGAAGCCTAGATAACAGTGTATAAGCGTTCGAAACAAGGCAAACAGGATTCTCGGGTTCATCTCAAGGAGTGTGAGTAACAGAACTGCTGATGTTATCTTAAAACTTTACTTGTCATTAGTGAGACCCCATATGGATTATGCTGTTCAATTTTGGTGTCCTTATTACAGAATGGACATAGATTCATTGGAGAGAGTACAACGTAGAATGACAAAAATGATCCATAATATTAGAAATCTTCCGTATAAAGAAAGGTTGAAGAAATTAGGCTTACATTCGTTAGAGAGACGCAGAGTTAGAGGGGATATGATAGAGGTGTTCAAGTGGGTTAGTGGGATTAACAAAGGGGACATGACAAATGTACTAAAGCTCAGTGATAGCGAAAGAACTCGTACCAATGGTTTCAAATTAGATAAATTTCGTTTCAGAAAAGATATAGGCAAATATTGGTTTGGTAACAGAGTTGTAGATGGGTGGAATGGACTACCAAGTGCTATAGTGGGATTAAAAACGATAGGGAGCTTTAAGATAAAATTGGATAAGCATATGGACGAGAAGGGATGGGTGTGAAGGGGGATCAGCAGGGTTGGGCCAATCAGCGCTCTGCAGACCCCCGTAATCCTGCGTTAATCTCTAACCGTTTTGGTAAGATGATCCTGAGGGTATTAGAGTGTTGAGCCTATAATTGGGCTTTGTAATTGGGGTTGTGTGGGACAGGGATCTGCCTTGCTTAGGCCAATCGGCTTTCTGCAGACTCCCATTTTCTTATGTTCTTATGTTCTTATGTAATTGGGAGTCAGAGGGTTAATGGAGACAATCTTTACCCTTCTAACTTCGCACAGATCCGGCCTAAGCTGAATATAATCTGTTAATGATAGCCAGAATAAACCGGATAAACGTGTCATAATCCTCAAGCGGTTAATTGCGCATCTGACATTTTTCTATCAAAAAAATGTACAAATTTAGCCTGCTGTCAAACAAAAATTTAAAATATGCTGACTCGCTACCGCTCACCAGTAAAAAATGTACACCTGGATGGGGATAAACTTCTTAAAACAGTAGGCTGAATGGGGCCAAATGGAAACAAGCCAGAGAAAGATAGAAAAAGGTCAGAACAAAAACAGGTCACCCCCCCTTAATGGGGGGGGGGGGGGGGGTTCTCCCTCATGTTTGGTCACAGTAACTTTGATATTTTAAAACGTTTGTTTGACGATTTTACTACCTGTCGCTCCATTTGTTGTCAATATAAAGGCCTCTCGCGCCATTTAGGTGTCGATCTTTTCTTGGCGAGCGAAAGCAAGCCTTTAATAATTCTGGGACCGCCATGAAATTTTGTTACCAAAAAATGTACACATTTATCGTGACGGAGGGTCTAGTTGGTGTGTAATTTTATTTAAGCTTGATGGAGGTCTATCGAGGTTACCATAAAGTAGATAGATAAATAACAACATCGGCCAACTAATAATCACTACCCCCTTAAGGCAGTGTCATACGAGCACATTTTCCGTCATGTTTTCAGGAGCAAGTTTTTATCGTAATATTTTGGAACTTGTTTGCACTGGTACCAGCAACTAGACTGATGGTAGATTATGTTAGGCGGTCGAATTATGTTATACCGTAAATGTTGTAGCTGCCAGACCGTAATTGCCAGAAATAGTTGACGGAAAAAGCGCTCGTGTGACACCCCTTAATTCCTCCAAATATATTATTCAGCTGAAAAATGGATAAGGTAATATAATACAATTAATTACATACCTTCGCATTGCTCTATATTTAACCCTTTCAGTACCAGTGACGTCTTTTATCAGTTTAGCTATATTTAAGGGATTTTATGGAGCTGACAAACAAGTTATGGAAGGTAAAATGATGTATTAAGACAGTCAATAACCTTTTAATGGGTAGACGTCCTGCCTAAGCTGAATATAATCATGTATTATGTGTTTTTGTCTATGTGAGTGAGGGAGACAGAAGGCAGAACTGCCTGGGAAGAGTGCCTCCCCCAGAGTTAACTGAGTGACAGGGCCAAAATGAAGGGGTGTTCGAGCCAAAATGCCTGGACATACGGATGAGGGAAAGACTGATACTGGGAGAGAGTTCCAGAGCTCATCTGTTGAATAGATGAAAGATTGAGAATAAGGTTTCACTCTTGGGATATAGAGTTGCACAGAGTAGGGTGGGATTGTGTTGCAAGACGTGTGCTACATGCTGGGGCGGTATACACTGAGAGAGCTCTGAGGAACACTAATTATTGTAATAGTGGTAGAATAGTGAGAGAGATGCATCATTGCCTCGAAGAGAGAGAAACTGCAGATAATTGGTGAGTGGACTTTAGTTCATGAGACGGAAGGCTTTCTTTTCTTCTTTGTCTAGAAGTGCTGTGTGAGAGGATCCTCCCCACACGTGTGAACAATACTCAATACATGGACGCACGGTGCCCTTGTATAGAGCAAGAAGCTGTGCAGGGGTAAAGAACCCCCAGAGGTGGTTGAGCACACCCAGCTTCAGGGAAGCTGTTTTAGCAAGAGTGGTAATATGATCTTTTCAAGAGAGATCAGAAAATAAAGAGGCACTGCGAATATTAAGAGAAGATGAAAGGTTAATTTGTATGTTGTTAATTGCAGAGTAAGTCATAGTTTTCTGGAAGGGGGCGACAAGTAGACAGATGGAGGGAGGGGGGGGGGGGTATTATTAAAAGCTTATTGGAAGCCTAGGGAGCAAACTAAAAACTTCCCCTTAACCCTTTCAATACCATTGCCGTCCTTTATAATTTAATATGGCTACTATTAGACGATTTGATTCAGTTTAAGAAGGCCCTCCAGCAGTTAACAGGCTTCAACCAATCTAACTTATCCTTTTTTTCTACCACAGATCCTTCTCAAGCTGCACAAAATCGTATAAATATAGCTAGAATATAATACAAAAAAGACGTGTTCGGTACAGAAGGGGTTAACCAGCAGTGCCTCACCTTGAGTTGTTGAGCCAAGCACGACACAACCTCTGGCTAGGGCGGTGGTCACTCTTCTGACTTTATACTCCAAGTTACCCACACAAGAGAAGGTGCTTAGTACAGTACAGTCAGCCCCCCCCAATACGCGATTCCACAATTCGCGAAAACCCTAATACACGAGTGACCCCTCGAAAATAACCAAAAACATTAATTACGCGAGGTGGCACCACAATACACGAATCGAGAGCTAAGAAGGGGCCAAATCCGCTATTCCCCCTTGATACGCGAGCACGGTCTACGTTTTGCGAGGCCCAGGCGACGCAGTAGCCGTCTGCGCAGGCCTCGTGGTGGCATACGCCTGCCTTCCCTCCCGCTTACCCTCCCTCCCACAGTCCCGCTCATAGCCACGCAGAACCAAACGTTTGTAGCGCCTGCCATTTGGTAACGTTTTTCGCCATGCCACGCAAATATAAGAAGATTACACACAAAATGAAGGTGGAAGTGTTGGATCGCAAGAAGAAAGGAGAAGGAAACTGTGCAATAGGCCGTGCTATGGGCTTGTCAGAGTCAACTGTGCGGACGATTTGGTCAGGGAGGGAGAAGTTGGAGAAAATCGTGAAGTCCTACGGTGCGTCCATGTTTGACGATAGGTCCCGGAGCAACAACCCAGCCATGGTTGTCATGGAACGGTATCTGACTGCCTTTGTAACAAGAAAATATAGGGAGCAAGTCCCTATTGATGGGCGGTATATAAGGGACCAAGCAAAGGTGCTTTATGCCACTGCTGTCAAGAAGACAAAAACAGGTGGAAATATAAACTTCAAAGCCTCGAAAGGCTGGCTAAACCGTTTCCTTAAACGTAAAGAACTGAAAAATAGGAAAGTTTCAGGTGAGAGAGGATCCGCAGATCTGGCTGCAGCCAATGAATTTCCAGCAATTTTAAAAACAATACTCGAAGAAGGAAACTATACAGGGGATCAGGTGTACAACGTTGACGAGAGTGGCTTGCAGTATAAGACCATGCCTAAGTCAACCTACCTATCAAAACATTTAAAGCAAGCCAGAGGGAGAAAAATTGACAAGTCCAGATTTACTGTAATGTTTACAATGAATCTTTCCGGTAGTCACAAGATGCGACCAGTAATTGTTCATACCGCTGCCCGCCCTAGATGCTATAAAAACCTACGAAACATGGATGATACAGGCACTTATTGGTATAAAACTGCCAATGGTTGGATGACTAGTGCCATTATGGGAGAGTGGCTACAAAATCATTTTGTGCCTGACGCTCGTATGAAATGCCGGGAATTAGGCCAACCATTCAAAGCGCTTTTGTTGATGGACAACGCTCCCTGTCACCCAGAATATCTCAAATTCCTGGATCCGAATGTGCAAATAGTTTTTATGCCACCCAAGACCACCTCCATCATCCAACCATTGGACCAAGAAGTAATTTCGAATGTAAAATTCTTCTATCAAACCCGCCTCTACAACTATCTGCGTGAAAAGACAGAGACAACTGATGAACTTGATGCCATGGAGTTGGAATTAACATCTGAGGAAGAACCAGACCAACCAGAACCAGGACGACCAGAACCAGACCAACCACAACCAGAACCAGCACAACCAGAACCAGGACGACCAGAACCAGACCAACCACAACCAGAACCAGCACAACCAGAACCAGGACGACCAGAACCAGACCAACCACAACCAGAACCAGCACAACCAGAACCAGGACGACCAGAACCAGACCAACCACAACCAGAACCAGCACAACCAGAACCAGGACGACCAGAACCAGACCAACCACAACCAGAACCAGACCAACCAGAACCAGGAAGACCAGAACCAGACCAACCACAACCAGAACCAGCACAACCAGAACCAGGACGACCAGAACCAGACCAACCACAACCAGAACCAGCACAACCAGAACCACAACGACCAGAACCAGACCAACCACATGAACCAGCACAACCAGAACCAGCACAACCAGAACCAGACCAACCAGAACCAGGACGACCAGAACCAGGACGACCAGAACCAGACCAACCACAACATGAACCCGCACAACCAGAACCACTAGAACAAGATCAAATGACTGTAACACGTTTTTGGAAGGCTTTCACTATTAAGCATGCCATTGACTTCCTACTTCTTTCATGGGCTGACATCAATGAGGCAACAATAAATCATGCCTGGCGTGAGCTGACGCCTCACCTCTGCGTTGCCAAGGACGATGACCCAAGGATACAGACGGTCCCCCAAGCTGAGGCTGCAACAGTTGAGGCAGCACGCGCTGTGGCAGGTTTCAACGAGGTTTCTCTGGAAGAAATTCGTGAGGTGCAGGAAGCTGGCAATGAACAGTCTGCAGATGACACAGTGGAACAAATAAATTTAGAAGACGCAGCCCATGAGATGAGAAACCAGCAGCCACAACCTGAACCTGCTTTGCCTGAACTGTCAGTCGGGCATCTCAGTCGGATCTTGGCTGCCGTGGACTGCCTTAAACACAGCTTTATGGCCGAGGAGACCTGCCCACTCAGGACACAAGAAGTCATCCTCAACGTAGACAGGGCATTTAGGTTCTATGCTGATCGCTACAACCAGGAAGTTAACCAGCGAACCCAGACATTGATGGACAGATTCTTACGCCCCCAACAACAACAGCAACAGGAAGAACGGGATGCCGAACCCCAGCCTTCAACCTCCAATGATACCGACGTGCCTGACGATGAGTTTGACGGGTTCATGAGAGAGGCAGAGATAGAAAGGAGACGCTTGGCACTTCAGAGAGTGAGGGAGGACCGGGAACAGTCATCGGAGAGCGAGGATGATCCCGGGGATGGGAACGGGGCCGGGGCAGTGTAGCTGAACTCGCCCCGCCTCGGAAGGGGTTTGCCTCGGAGCCCCCACTCTTCAAGGCTACCTAGCCTATCTACTACTAATTTTAAGGTAAGGTTTCATATTTGTATTCATTGTTGTTCTTATATTTAAGATATAGACTGTACTGTAGAGCCAAAAATGTCGAAAATAGGGCCAAAAATGTCGAAAATTGAGAGATGTCACCCATATCTAATTATTCCTATTTAAAGTTAGGTCCATAATACGCGGATTCCCAATACGCGATGCCTCCTGTCGCCCCTATTCTCGCGTATTGGGGGGGCTGACTACATTGCTTGGGATCAATGTATAGCCCCCCTCACCTGCCCCCCACTACCCAGGCCCCCTTTCCTCAGACATTTGGTGGACATTATGGCTGGGCAAGACAAATAACACAAAAGGAAAGAGTAAGAAGTCCTATATTGTCTAACAACAATATCAATGGCTAAGGAGTGTTATATGTTATAACAACACAATAGGTAAGGCCAAAGAGTGTTATATTTTATAACAACACAACAGGAAAGGCAGAAGAGGGTTATATTTTATAACAACACAATAGGAAAGGCCAAAGAGTGTTATATTTTCTGACAAGACAAGTAGTTGGTGTTTATATTTGTTAATGGTATATAGAGAGTGGTTGGGTAGTAGAGGGAATGAAGATTTCGAGAGACAGAAACGAGCGAGGTACGTGGAGAGTAAGAGGGTGGTGAAGAGAGTAGTGAAGGACAATAAGAGAAGAATAGATGAGGAATTTGGAAGGAATCTGAGTGTAAAATGGAGGGAGAGTAAGAAACTGTTCTGGAAGGAAGTAAAGAAAGTTAGGGAAGGTAGCAAGGGAAACAGTAAGGGTGTGAAAGATAAGAATGGGAGAATGCTAGCCGAGAAGCAAGAGAGAGTCGAAAGATGGAGGGAGTACTTCAATGAGTTGCTAAATGTAAGGAATGAAGAGCCAGCAAACATAGCTGGATATGGTATGGGAGGGAGAAGAAGAGAAGTAGTGGAGGAGGAGGTGGGGATCAGGAGGTCAAAAGTGTGGGAAGCCATGAAAAGAGTGAAGTTGGGGAAAGCACCAGGAACAGATGGAGTGTGTGGGGAAATTTTGAGGTATGGTGGTGAGATAGTGATCGAATGGGTATGGAAAATGTGCAAACTAGCATGGGAGAAGGGGAGTGAACCTGATGACTGGAAGACTGGCATAATAGTCCCCCATATAAGGGCAAAGGGGAAAGAGGAGTGTGTGGTAACCACCGAGGAATATGTCTTCTGAGCGTAGTAGGGAAGGTATACAGTAGGGTAGTGATTGAGAGAGTGAGAGTGAGAACGGAGAAATGGATAGGCGATGAGCAGGGAGGTTTTAAGAATGGAAGAGGATGTGTAGATCAGATTTTTACCCTGAATTGTGTTGTGGAGAAATATCTGGAGAAGAAACAAAAGGTGTGTGTTGCCTTTATGGACTTTGAGAAGACCTATGACAGAGTGGATAGAGAAGGTGTGTGGAAAGTACTTAGAATATACGGAGTAGATGGCAAGTTGCTGAAAGCAGTGAAGAGCATGTATGAGGGTGCAAAGGCGGCAGTACGTGTGGAGAGTTAGCAGAGCGAGTTCTTTGACCTGAATGTTGGTTTGAAACAGGGGTGTGTGGTGTCCCCGTGGTTGTTTACTGTACATATGGATGGAGTCATGAAAAAAATACTATCAAGAGCAGTGGATGTTGGTGTATCGCTGAAAAGGGAGGGCATTGAGTGGAAGCTACCTATACTGCTGTTTGTGGATGATACAGTTCTGATGAGTGATAATGAATGCGAGTTGCAGGGTCTGGTAAATGAGTTTGGAACAGTGTGCGAAAAACGGAATCTGAAGGTAAATGCGGGGAAGAGCAAGGTTATGGTCTTCGAAAGGGGTGAAGTCACAGAGTGTGATGTGAAGCTGAACGATCAGGCTATGGAGATCGTCAACTCTTTTAAGTATCTGGGCAGTGTGTTGAGTTAAGATGGGACTAGATGAAGAAGTGCGGGAGAGGGTACAACAGGGGAAGAGGGTTGTAGGAACGCTGAAAACAGTAACAAGAAATAGGGTGGTCAGTATGGAAGTGAAGAAATCCTTGCATGAGAGTGTGGTAATCCCGACACTGACTTACGGAAGCGAAGCATGGACGTTGGTTGAGAGACTCAGACCAAGAGTGAGAGCAGTGGAAATTAATTACTTAAGAAGTGCGTGCAGAGTTGCATGGAGGGATAAACAGACTAATGAGGAATTAAGAAGGAGGTGTGGTGTGGAGGTAGATGTGCTGGAAAGTGTGAAAAGGAACAACTTGAGATGGTTCGGCCATATGGAACGTATGGAAAGCGAGAGAATGACTAAGAGGGTGTAATGACTAACGAGGGACAGAGAGGGAGAAGTAGACCGAAAGAGAGGTGGAAGGATGGAGTGAGGAAGTATATGAACGAAAGCGGTGCTGGTTGGGGGGAGGGGCGTCGACTGACTGGGGACAGAGGTGCATGGGGGCGGTTCGTTCGTGGCCACACCTTCGGGGATCACGGCGTCAGGCAATAGATAGATAGATAGATATAGGGGCCACATGACTTTGTATCCATTCCGTGATTTTATGTATGGAAAGAAACAATATATGACTGACACAGATCAACAATTGGTTGCAAAACCGGTAATTGATAATATTATTTGAGGTGTGTTCATGTTTAGCCGGTACCTTGTAGTTCATTAGTTAGCTGTAGTAAATATTTAGTTAATAGATGATATTATGTTAGATATACTGTTTTTTGACACATAAATATTATACTATGTGTATTGCATTGATTGTGTGTGTGCGTGTGTATGAGTGTGCGCACGCGTACTTTTGCGTCAGTGTGTCCAAGATTACTTGTTAATAACATAATACCCTCGTGTCTTCAGCTTAATGCGTATGTCGCTCTCTAAAACTCAACTCTGAAATAACGCTCTATAATTCTGAAGTCGACTATGGTTTGCCTGTACGGGTCGGTATGTGCGTGTATGTAGTATATAATGTGTGTGCTTACATTAGGGAGGTAGATTGTACAGTTGCCCACATATGTTCTGTTCCTTGTGATCATATGTATGAGAGTAAAATAGTATGAATTAATTGCAAGTATGATTTCTTTTAATTATCAGTTGATTAATTAGATTAGTTGTCCACTGCATAAGAAGCCTCACTCGTAATTCAATCGTGGGTATTATATGTCCATGTATAAGATCACGTAGAGAAAAACAAAACTATGTGGGCAACTGTACAAATATGAGTGTATGTGTGTGTGTGTGTGTGTGTGAGTGTGTTTGTGTGAACGTATCTATGCGTTTGCTATGTACAGTTGGTCAAGGATGAAAGTATACAGTTTTTCGTCTGCTATAGCCACACATAGTTTATCATGTTGGCAGCCCTGGTAGCCATATCTCAGAGCCCGCCCACCTCATACAGGGTGTTTAAAAAAGTGTTCCTGGACTTAGTTGTCAGACGGAAATATGAATATATTACTCTATTATCTTTGACGTGAATATCACTTCGGAGATATTAAACACTTAATGTTATTGATAGATAATTATACAAGAAATGCGAGAGTGAAAACGAAAATCAAAACGTCTACCTATATAGGATATTTCAGTGGAATACAGGTCCATTTTCACACGTGGTAATATGTGGCTAATAATGTAGGGTATGGTGATATCAATGTTGCAGTTGGTTTGCAGGTGTTCTGCTGATAAAAATAAAAATAATAATAATAAATAAATAAATTAATTAAAATCACAAGTAAAGCCTCATTATGCTTCGAGGACTGACTCATAAAGCAATGGCGCTCGCAAGATGAGTACAATTGCTGGGTCATACCCTATTGAACACACAGGCTTCCTTACGTCCACGTTTAGGAATTAGATTTTTGTGTATCTAAAGTAG
>JBAKBP010028042.1:0-29204 GCA_037953745.1 Lithodes maja | reverse complement strand
GTTATGTGTGTCATAGGATTTGTTATTATCGAAAACTCTGGTGGGTGGGGTATAGCGCCCCTTCTGCCCTGACTCAGCCCTCTGAGTGGCACCGCAACCACGAATCAATGATAATCTGAGGTCTGCCATCTTGGCAGCCTCCTCTACTGTCTTGGGACATTTTTCCTTAATGTTCAGCGTTAGATCGGTTCCAGTACATTTGTAAAACTGTTCCAGATAGAAAAGTTGCTTAATTTCCTCAGCCGACTCTGCGTGCTCGGACCGAAACCAGTTATTACCTGCATCTGTTAAGTCCCGTGCGTGCTCCATAAAACTGACGTCGCTCTTCTTATTCACGCCACGGAACTTCAATCTATAAGTTTCGGGTTGCAGTTCGTAGGCCCGGAGCACAGCCTCCTTCACCAGTCCATACACTACACTCTCGTCCAGTGACAGTGCATCGTAGGCTTTCAACCCCTTACCCACTAGACGTGATGAAACTAATGCTGCCCATTTAACCTCCGGCCAGTCATACTCACGACACTTCTTTTCGAAACGAGCAAAAAACTCAGTCACTGCTGTCTCATCAAATGCGGGTACTAACTTAATTAAATGCGAAAGTGAGTCTGTAACCCGGTGCCCACCACCGAGATGACGCCCCGTGGTCTCTACTCTAGACTTCTCGACATCCATTTCAGCCTGGTACCTGGTTGCATCCTGATTGGCTTGGATTCTAGCAACCTCTATGCGTTCTATACTAGCCTGTTGTATCTGTATCTGAGTCTCCTGCAGCTTAAACTTAGCTAGTTCCAGCTGAAATAACATCTCAGGAGACAGGCCTGGGGGGGGAGAGCACAAAATGGGGGATCCACACCGAGACGTGTTTACGGGTAAGCCAGCTTGCCCTTGAGAACCCTCCTGCTGCATCGTGCTAAGACTCGCTGGCTGAGGGCCCAGCTCAGGGGTAGAGTGGAATGGAGGCTTGGAGGGAACCCCCCCAAGACCCCACTCCACCCACCGCCCCATCGCCATCACCCAACAAACATGCCACCAAATTCTTCTTGGGCCAACTGTCAGGACAGTCCCGCCCCAAAACCGTGGCTAAACAGCGAAGACCGTAACAATCAATAGCCTGCAGGCGCTGTTCGGTCAAAGGTGTCTGCAAAAATGCCCGGGCATCCCTCTCTCCACTTATAACACTCCCCTCCCTAAACATCTGTTGTACTTGCTGGTTACTAGGCTGTACCGTGTTATCCTCCCCCGTAAATGATGAGTCATTAGACATAGTGCTGGTTATACAATTGCTGTTCATAAAAAAAAAAAAGTGCTTATTACTAATTGCAGTCTCGACTCACAAAATGTTAAAGATGCTTGAATGACTCTACTCTAGACACCCCCAACGAAACAATCTGCAAGTCCACCAATACAATAATGACACAATAAAAATTCCTCCAATATGCAAGAAAATTCTAGCCAGCTCTACTAGGTAGCATAGAATAGTTCTCCAAAAAACATGTGATAGGATACTACTGAATCTTGTGCAAGGTCGCCATTTTGTTACGGCTGGATCGGCAATACATATTCGGGATTCTTGATCGTAGGACAGAAATGGCTTATGTGACAACGACACGCTCGATTCCAGTCCCAAATACTATATGCTCCAGACAACAAAAGCACCAACGCCCTACAGAGTTATCGTCTATGGTAACGAGGTACCTTAACTCGGCGAAAGTGTACAACAGGGGTAGGCTATGAGGCTAAACTCCCTCAGACATTTATAGGTTACGTTATGACTAAAGAAATGCAATACTCAAGAAACTACGTTAATATTAAGCCTCTAATAATGTAGAATAGAAGCAGGCTAAAGGTATGACAGTGAAATGCTAAATGACAAATGTACACGCCTACTTGAAAGCGCGTGCACTAGAATAACTGTCCCCTACTAACATGCACTAGCATGTAGCATACAAGATGTTCATGATCCAGTAGATACCTAATAATACACATGGAAGAAACATAAATAGTAGTCACTTATTATAAGAATGAATCTATACTTGGAATAACTAAAAGGTTGCAGGCAACAGTACTGCACCGGTAGCCTACTACCGCATAGGCTACTTCGCTTCTCTCACTCTGTCTCCCCTCTGAGTCCGTATGCGCCCTACGCAATAGAACTCCGGAAACAGCAGCAAAACGACAGTGCAGTTAATTGATACATGAAAGTATTAATAGTGTTGTCTAGTGTGTGAGTAATGTGTATTGTAAAGTGTTACATACATAAACTTAAAGAGAGCTGCAATGCATAGTAAAATAAAGATATATCCCACTCATCATCCCCATGTGTTCTAGCTAGCAGGCCAAGTCACAGGAACAACGAGTCCCAGCACCGAAAGCGAGAACCCAGGAAAAGACTGCAGAGAACACAAGGACAGATAAATTACGTTACTCTACTATACCGGCACTACGAGCGAGCTGTAGTCTCTGGTACTGCACTCGCTCCTGGCTCGGTAGGCAAATCAAGACTAAGTCCTCGCCCCTCTACAGACAACTCCTGGGCATGGTCGGGCTCTTACACATGGCACTAGTCTAGTCACAAATTGGATGATGAGCTGGGCATATAACTCGTGAACATGTAGAACGTTCACCAACTATCCTCATCAAGAAGATCGCTGTTCACATTAACCCCTTAAATCTAATACATGTAAATATATGCTTGTCCTAAGAGTAATACGAGAGGTGAGTGCTGAAACTCCTTTAGGACCTCAAGGGAAGGGTATGCATTTAAATAGAGAGAAGAATGAAATGAGAGTAATGTCGTCAGAGAGAAAGAGTGCAACCGTGAGAAATTGGGAGAGAGGGCAAGGGATGTTAGAATCTCAAAGGTTCTAGGCAACCTGATCATGGAACACACAGCGAGCCTCCATGCAATGTGCAGTACGACAACATGGGCAACCCAGGCAGCATATGCAGGCGGCAATGTACTACCAACCCTGTCGCACCTAGCTATAAGCGCAGGGCTGCCAACCGGTCCATACGTCTGGCAACCACCCCCCGGCAGCGCGGCGCACCGCCACCCTCTCGCTCTGAAGTCTAACTCACTCTCTCTCTCTGAATTCCTATTGTCTTATCTATCAACTTCTCTATTGATACTACATATTAAATGGAAGGTCTCGACATGGCTTAAAACAAAACCCACCACTGGTTAGCACATGACGAGACCTTTGCAGAGATACAAAGAACATAGTTATACGTTGTCACACTCAATATTAGCAGCCAGCACGGTACAGCGGTAAAGCGGTACCGCACCGTGGCGGTACAGTGGAGTGGCGGTACAGTGTGTGTGTGATTTATTGATGGTGTATGAGTGTGATAATGATGGAGTGTGTTTGTGTGTTATGGATAGTGTGTGTGTGTGTGAGTGTGTATATATGTGTGTGTGTGTTGGATAGTGGGGAAGGGGATATAGGTAAATGTGTAGGTGGAAGCAGTATATAAGGATAGGTAGAGTGGATGAGACATGTACTACAGTTTATTCGCTGTAAGTAGGCGAGAAATCATGACCTCTATCCTCTGTAACTCAAAAAGGGCTAGAACAAATTGGCTGTAAATTTCCACTCCACCTCCATTCCTTGACTGACTCTTCCTAAATGGTAGACATATTAGCTCGATAACTTTATTCGTATTTTAGTTACAGAAGTTAGAGGTCATGATGTATCGCCTACTTACAGCGAATTGACTATACAGTAGGTAGGTGGATGAATGGATGGGTAGACACTGGCACTCTCTCTCACCCCCTTTCCCCCCCCCCCCCCCCCCACACACACACACACACACACACACACACACACACACACACACACACACACACCTCTCTCTCTCTCTCTCTCTCTCTCTCTCTCTCTCTCTCTCTCTCTCTCTCTCTCTCTCTCTGAGGGTGTTAAGCTTTGTACCGTCACTATAGTACACCCCCTAAGGAGGAATATACTCACACAAACCAGTAATAGATCTCCCTATACGCCAGTGATGAGGTTGGCGTTCCTGGACCCCTGCCAGCATCTCCCGCAGGTACACATATATAACACATGTAAGGGTCTTCAGGCAAATAGCACACCACAACCTTTACCCTTAATATTGACAAACAAATGGGGTGAAAGGTTTTAAACGTGCCAAACTAATGGGCCAAACGTCTTACAATCGGAAAACTAATGGGGATAAACGTGAGGAAGAAGAAGGACCAGAGAAGCTAGCCATCTCCCCTAAAAGAACCCACACTCGCAATTCAGTTATACTAATTATACTTTTATACATAAGATCACGACGAGGAACTGAACTTGTGTGGGGGACTGTACATGTGTGTGGTGTGGGCGTGAATGTATGTCCGTTTATGTGTGCGTGCTTGCTGTGTGTGTATATATATATATATAGTGTGTGTGTGTGAGTGAGGGAGATTTGAAGATTGATAAATGGTGACAGGCAAATAAAGATTGATATGCCAGAAAGATGTAAGCCCTTATAAGCTGGCCAGTGAAGTAAAGGAAAACAGGTTAACACGGGTAACAAAATAATATATACACAGAGAGAGAACAGAAACCCAAAACGAAAAACCTTTAATCTTTACCTAGCAACAGAGAGAGAGAGAGAGAGAGAGAGAGAGAGAGAGAGAGAGAGAACAGAAACCCAAAACGAAAAACCTTTAATCTTTACCTAGCAACAGAGAGAGAGAGAGAGAGAGAGAGAGAGAGAACAGAAACCCAAAACGAAAAACCTTTAATCTTTACCTAGCAACAGAGAGAGAGAGAGAGAGAGAGAGAGAGAGAGAGAGAGAGAGAGAGAGAGAGAGAGAGAACAGAAACCCAAAACGAAAAACCTTTAATCTTTACCTAGCAACAGAGAGAGAGAGAGAGAGAGAGAGAGAGAGAGAGAGAGAGAGAGAGGAGAGAGAGAGAGAGAGAGAGAGAGAGAGAGATTACAAGTAGGTATAAAGTGTGGTATATGTATTTGAGGAGTTATATAAAAAATTACGCACCAAAATAGTGAATATATTGATGATTGATAATTAGTTACGGAGTGTGATAATTTATAGTCATTGTTTAGTCATTGGAAAACTGATCGTTGGTAGGTGTTTGGTCTATCTTATCTATCTATCTATTGCCTGACGCCGTGATCCCCGAAAGGGTGGCCACGAACGAACCTCATGCACCTCTGTCCCCAGTCAGTCGACGCCCCTCCCCCCAACCAGCACCGCCTTCGTTCATGTAGTTCCTCACTCCATCCTTCCACCTCATATTCGGTCTACCTCTCCCCCTCTGTCCCTCCACCTCGCTCTCGTACACCCTCTTAGTCTTTGGTGTTGGGTGCTGGGGGTAAAATCAATATATTAGATTATTTATAAGCAGGCATTATGTTTGGGGAGATAATCCACTTGAGGGATTTTTTTTTCTTGACTCCTTTCTCCCTCATGTTTACCCCCATTGTTTTCCTAATGTTAAGACGTTCGCCCCATTATTTTGATGATTTTAAGAACTTTCATCCCATTTCTGTCAATTTTAAGACCTTTCGTGCCATTAAGGTGTCGATTTTATCCTGGCGAGCGATAGCGAGCCTGTCATTTATGAGGACCCGGCTTTCAGCCGGGACATTTTTCTACCGAAAAATGTACAAATTTATCTTTAAAGGGGCTCAAGGGGGCGTAATCTTAAGCTTGAAGGATATCTAGGGACCAAATATTAACTCTTTATAGACTCTTCAATCCTCGTTGATTAATTATTCTCAAAATGTTTAGTACCGGTGTAGGAAGTTATACCTGAAGGCATTTGAAATAATGAATACTTAAAACAATAGTGATAATCATAATACTAGTCAAAATATTATTAATCATATACAAAGGTTATTATATCTGATATCAGATGTTTTGCTGGACTTCATCCGACATTCGAAATAACTGACAGAAATAAATGGTTCATACATTGATCATAATAACTGAATAATGGATAATTTGAATAGCTCATTTAATTTTGAAGTATTTATCATGCTAGCTCGCAAATAGTACATACACCATAAGCCAAATAAATATGGAGAGCTGACAAATATGGAGAGCTGACAAATATGGAGAGCTGACAAATCACTATCAATACAAACACAAGGGGAAACAAAAGTTAAACTGAATGAAAAGTAAAAGCCCATGTCCTGCATAGACGAGTTATGTACAGTCGCGCTAATAAGTGATGTCTCGGCACCAAGTATGTTTTGATCAATAATTGGTATCAGCAATTTCTAAGCTTCATTTCTTCATATCGATTGAAATATACAAACATGTTCCTACACTTACCCACCCTATTCAACATCTGACAGACATTAATACAGCACAGAGCAAGCGAAACGTAATGATAGTTGGGACATGACTTATTAGCGCGACCTTACACAGTTTTTGCTTACATTTTAAGTTTTTGTCTGGCCTCTTTCTCCATAATGTTTAGCCCCATTAGTTTTGAGATTTTAAGGCTTTCGTCCCATTAGTTTACCTATTTTGAGACCTTTTGCTCCATTTCTTTGTCAACTGTATAACCTTCTGTGCCATTTAGGTGTAAACAAAATTCTGGGCGAGCGATAGCGAGCCCGTAATTTAGGAGGAATTCTTGGGGATATTTTTTAAGGCTGATAAAGGTCTAGGAAGGATACTAAAAATATGGGAAAACACGGAAAATAAATAAATACATATATAATATAATATAATAATAAATAAATAAATACATATATAATATAATAATAAATAAATAAATACATATATAATATAATATAATAATAAATAAATAAATACATATATAATATAATATAATAATAAATAAATAAATACATATGTAATATAATATAATAATAAATAAATAAATACATATATAATATAATATAATAATAAATAAATAAATACATATATAATATAATATAATAATAAATAAATAAATACATATATAATATAATATAATACTAAATAAATAAATACATATATAATATAATATAATAATAAATAAATAAATACATATATAATATAATAATAAATAAATAAATACATATATAATATAATATAATATAATAATAAATAAATAAATACATATATAATATAATATAATAATAAATAAATACATATACTGTATAATATAATATAATAATAAATAAATAAATACATATATAATATAATATAATAATAAATAAATAAATAAATACATATATAATATAATATAATAATAAATAAATAAATAAATATATAATATAATATAATAATTAATAAATAAATACATATATAATATAATATAATAATAAATAAATAAATACATATATAATATAATAATAAATAAATAAATACATATATAATATAATAATAAATAAATAAATACATATATAATATAATATAATAATAAATAAATAAATACATATATAATATAATATAATAATAAATAAATACATATATAATATAATATAATAATAAATAAATAAATACATATATAATATAATATAATAATAAATAAATAAATAAATACATATATAATATAATAATAAATAAATAAATACATATATATAATATAATAATAAATAAATAAATACATATATAATATAATATAATAATAAATAAATACATATATATAATATAATATAATAATTAATAAATAAATACATATATAATATAATATAATATAATAATAAATAAATAAATACATATATAATATAATAATTAATAAATAAATACATATATAATATAATATAATAATAAATAAATAAATACATATATAATATAATATAATAATAAATAAATACATATATAATATAATATAATAATAAATAAATAAATACATATATAATATATAATAATAAATAAATACATATATAATATAATATAATAATAAATAAATACATATATAATATAATATAATAATAAATAAATAAATACATATATAATATAATATAATAATAAATAAATAAATACATATATAATATAATATAATAATAAATAAATAAATACATATATAATATAATATAATAATAAATAAATAAATACATATATAATATATAATAATAAATAAATAAATACATATACCTGTATAATATAATATAATAATAAATAAATACATATCATATAATATAATAATAAATAAATAAATACATATATAATATAATATAATAATAAATAAATACATATATAATATAATAATAAATAAATAAATACATATATAATATAATATAATAATAAATAAATAAATACATATATAATATAATATAATAATAAATAAATAAATACATATATAATATAATAATAAATAAATAAATACATATATAATATAATATAATAATAAATAAATAAATACATATATAATATAATATAATAATAACAAAATATTCTCCCCTTAACAATGTAAGTCAAACAATATAAAAATAGTATTGTAAACATATATGTCTATCTATCTATCTATTGCCTGACGCCGTGATCCTCGAAGGGGTGGTCACGAACGAACCGCCCCCATGCACCTCTGTCCCTAGTCAGTCGACGCCCCTTCCCCCCAACCAGCACCGCCTTCGTTCATATACTTCCTCACTCCATCCTTCCACCTCTCCTTCGGTCTACCTCTCCCTCGCTCACAGAAACATATATGTAGAAGTAAGAATATGCAGATGTTTGCAGCATATATTGTAAAATTGTTCATCCCTTCAGAAATATCAGTCAAAATATTTATATATAATACAAAAAATATATCATAATATATATATATATATATATATATAATATAGTGTAAAATTGTGTATGCAAAATATTATAATGCAAGAATAATATTATAATCTGCTGGCCTTTGTAAGGTTAAGGGGAGGTTTCCACTTGAAGGACTTTTTTCTTGACCCCTTTCTCCCTCATGTCTAGCCCCATCGCTTTTGAGATTTTAAGACGTTTGCCCCATTAGTTTGGTGATTTTAAGAATTTCCGCCCCATTCTGTCAATTTTAAGACCTTTTGTGCCATTTAGGCGTCGATTTTATCCTGGCGAGCGATAGCGAGCCTGTAATTTAAGAGTAACCGGCCTTCGGCCGGGACATTTTTCTACCGAAAAATGTACAAATTGATCATGAAAGGGGGTCAAGGGGGTGACATTTTAAGATTGCTGGAGGAGTAGGAAACAAACTAAAAACCTCCCCTTAAATTCAAGTAGTAAGAATATAGGACAAATTTGCATAATAGAGAGAAAAAGTACGAAACCTTCCTGAATATACTAAAATAATATGATTTTCATAACCTAATGCATTGTTATATCAAATAGAAGCATGCTAGCAGAACTATTACGAATAATCTATCTATCTATCTATCTATTCTATCTATCTATATGCTCAGGCCCAATCCCCACTTTTCCTATTTTTTTTCCTCTATTTTTTTTTTTTTTTTTTTTTTTTCTTGGGGGTGGCCGACTCAAGACAGAGCAAGAACAGGAACACACAAATAGTATTATAGTTTTACAATAATAAATTAACCCTTTCGGCACGATGACGCCTTTTTGCCTTCATTTCCGGCTAACATTATATGATTTTACGCAGCTTAAGAAGGACGTATGTTATTCAGAGGGTATATTGAGATCGTTTATACCCCTTTGAGTCCTACAGGTTGATTAAAAGCTAAAGATAGTCGCCTAATGGTAACCAGAGTATGACGAATATTACGCCAGTCTGCTAAAAGGGTTACGAGGGCCCAGCTCGTCTATTTTTTTTCTCTCTCCCTGGGTTGCATCCATTTGGCCCCATTCAGCCTACTGTTTTCAGACGTTTATCCCCATCCAGGTGTCGATTTTTTCCTTGCGAGCGGTAGCGAGCTAGCATATTTTTAGAAATGTTTCTGACAGCACCCTAAATTTGTAAATTTCTCCGGCAAAGCCGGATTTCTCCATACAATGCTGGCTCGCTATCGCTCGCCAGGAAGAAATCGACACCTGGATGGGGATAAACGTCTGAAAACAGTAGGCTGAATAGGGCCGAATGGATACAAGCCAGGGAGAGAAAAAAATTGATACAAGCTAGAGAAAGAGAGAAAAAGAGGAAAACAAGCAGGTCAATCCCCTAAAATAGGCTACTAGAAATAGGAAGAAGATACACTTACATTGAGCCCATACCCCCGGGGCAAGATATCCAACTGGCCCAGTGGTAATTGTATTTATGCTATTATCGAGGAATACAGTAGAATATGGGCACACAAAATATGCAAACTAAACCTCCCCACTAGTTTGTTCATTTCTGTCGTTTGCTTTTCTTATTCTTATAACTGTCTTCGTGGTGCGATGCATAAGGTGTTAATTTTCGGTGTGAGCGTCCTGGGTTCGAATCCACGGACTGCCACATGTGTTTGTAAATTTCATTAATCGATTTTAGGAGTATAGTTGGTTGTTGGAAGGAACATTAATAATTTATATATATATATACTATATATATTACACTGGGCCAGTTGGAAAAAAATGCCGAATGTACAGTTCTCTGCATAAGTTCCGTTCCTCTCTGCGATTTAATGTATGGAAGTAAAAATAATACAATTCAATTTAGAGTGTAGTATCTTATTTAACAGTTGCATAAGAAGGTGAATTAAGGGGAGATTTCCACCTGGAGGATTTTTTTTCTGGACCCCTTTCTCCCTCATATTTAGCCCCATTGCTTTTGAGATTTTAAGACGTTCGCCCCATTAGTTTAGCGATTTTAAGAACTTTCACCCCATATTAAGACCTTTCGTGTAATTCAGGTGTCGATTTTATGCTGGCGAGCGATAGCGAGCCTGTAATTTAAGAGGAACCGGCCTTTGGCCGGGACATTTTTCTACCGAAAAATGTACAAATTTATCTTGAAAGGCACTCAAGGGGGTGTAATTTTAAGCTTGATGGAGGACTAGGGAACAAACTAAATACCTCCCCTTAACTACTGTATAGCAAATAATTCTCCTAACTCAATAATACGGTTTTTACTTTCATACATAACATCACAGAGAGGAACGGATGTTGTGCAAGGAATCTCTAGATGCTTTTTTTTTTTGTAGAAAATTAATAAAGAAAACGATATTTGTACATTATTGTCACAGTTACATTGAAGGCTATATATAAACACACACACACACATACACACACACACACACACACACACACACACACACACAGTACAATATATACAGCATATAATGTGTGTGTGATATGCAAAATCTGATGGACACAAAAATCTACGAGTCACTCGGGGGTATGTAATCAAGTAAGTTGCATTTCAGAAATATTGCGAAATTATGATCCAGGATTTTATTTTGGGGGATGTTGAGCCAGCCTCGAGGAAGATGGTGGGGAGGGGGGAGGATGGGAGGGGGAGGGGGTATGATTGAAAGAGTGGGTGAGAGGGAAAATTAGAGGGTGGAGAGATAAAAAGAGAGAGAGAGAGAGAGAGAGCGTTAGTGCAATAATATGTATTAGGTTGATATGGATATAGATAAAGCAACCGATATACTATATACGGTACATACGTTAAGATGGATAGATATATTTATATACATATATATTTATATTTAAGAGGAGGTTTTTAGTTTGTTCCCTAGATTTCCGTCAAGCTTACGATTATACACCCCCTAGACCCCTTTCAAGATAAATTTGTACATTTTTCGGTAGAAAAATGTCCCGGCCAAAGGCCGGTTCCTCTTAAATTACAGGCTCGCTATCGCTCGCCAGGAAAAAATCGACACCTAATTGGCACGAAAGGTCTTAAAATTGACAGAAATGGGGCGAAAGTTCGTAAGATCGCCAGACTAATGGGGCGAAAGTCTTAAAATCTCAAAAGCAATGGGGCTAAACATGAGGGAGAGAGGGATCCAGAAAACAATCCCTCAAGTGGAAACCTCCCCTTAATCCACTACACCACGGCGTGATAAAGGAATCTTAACCTTTTCCTATTTATATTAAGGAGAAGGGAAATTTTACTTAACCCGTGGAGCCTCGGCTAGTTTTGTAATGTTTGCGCACCAGAACCCGGCCGGTTTTCAAAAAATGGTTTTATTCCAGAAACAATAGCGAATGGCTTAGGAATGAAGGAAAAACCACGAAAAACCGCTCAAAAAGCTTAAAAAATGGTCCAACAGAGCCCCCGAAAACGGATTTTACAAGAGTAAAAAATTGAAGGCAATTATCCCAAAAAACTAGGTTATTGCGCGCTCGCGCGCACGCATGTGGACTTTGAGAGTTTTCAACCATCGGCACGGTTGCGTGGGATACGTACACAGTTCCCATACAAATCTGAGCCCTCTTGAGTGGCTACACCTGAGGTTACGGTCGGCGCAATTAGGGTGACGCGCCAGGAGCGTCTCTGGGGCTGTGCGTTACATACATCGCCGACGCGTCAGACGCGTCGCTGGGGCTATACGGGTTAATGTATTTCAATTCATGCACAAGTCGTATGATCCATATTCCAGGATACCATACAGGGATTTTTACAAGATTCCCCACGCAACTCGGGTGTATATATATATATATATATATAAGTGAAATATTCAAAACAAATTGCACGGCAGTATGATGATTTGTACAGGTACAAAATATAAGTGGAAATACGTTAATATATTACTGGTGTATGACAAATTTGGCGTATAAATCTAGTATAATGTTTTGATATGAAAATCAGGTAGGCCTATACCAGCAAATGCACATCACTTTATATGCATTTTGGTATTGCACATCTGAAATAATAATGCAGATCAGTTTTGGTAAGAATATATGCTAAGATGTTGGCCTCACTACGTTACTATAGTGTGTGTATATTCAGCTGGCGGTAAATTGCCATGTCGCCATCTTGATTATTTTGCCATTACGAAGCTTCTGTAGCGAAATACGTTGTTAATTAGAAATAGCTTGGTAAGTATGTAATGCAAAGAAATTAGTTCGTAAATTTCTAGGAGCCATGAGGATTATGAGTCGTTATAAACTTATAATAGGTTATTTGGGTTATTATTAACCGATTGTATTCAACTTAGGAAGAACTTGTGGGAGCTAGAGAGTAAAGTGAATGAGGTTTTACGCCTTTGCTACCTAGAAACCCTTCCTAAACTGCAAACAATCGTCTAGCAATAACCTGAATATAGATTACAAATGCGTCTCGTAATTATTATACTTGTGAGATCGAGAGAGCAAATTGAGATAGTGCTTACTTCTGTGATACCCAGACTGCTTAACATTGTCTAAGGATAACCAGATACAAGTGCGTCCTCATAAACGGAGAGGGTTAAATATTGAGAATTACAGTTGCCAAGGGATTCATTTTACCGTCAACTGAAGTAAAACCGAGTATTATACACTGTTCATTGTAGGTAGGCCAGAGATATTGACTCCTAACCTCTTTAACTTAACCCTATGAAGATTATGACGCGTTTTAAAAGTTTATTCTGGCCATCATTAGACGATTTAATTTAGCTTAGGAAGGTTATGTGGGAGTGGGACTGTCTCAATCAACCCTCTTACTGCCACATACCCTTCCTAATGTGAATAACATTGTCTAATTAATAACCAGAAATAAGAAGAGTAATGTGTATTAGATATTGAGTGGGTTAAAAACGACTTGAGTAATGGAGTTAATTGTTCTACCAATTGGGAAGAGTCCGGTAGGGAATAGGTGCAGAACAAAATGTACAGCCCATTTTCTCTAGCCCCTTTTTGAGTTACAGAGGATAGAGGTAAAGATTTTTGGCCTACCTCTCATGAACAGAGTATAGTTGATATATAAAAAAATGCAATGATGTTGGGGGAGAGATGTTGCATGGTTACTTTTGGAATGTTGGTAGTAATGTTTATTGCCTGGGCTAAGTTGGCAGAGGAATGTTGGTAGTGATGTTCTCGGGGAATGTTGTGGAGGAATGTTGGTTGAGGAGTATTGGTTGAGGAATGTTGGTTGAGGAGTGTTGCTTGAGGAATGTTGGTTGAGGAGTGTTGGTTGAGGAATGTTGGTTGAGGAGTGTTGGTTGAGGAATGTTGGTTGAGGAGTGTTGGTTGAGGAATGTTGGTAGAAAAATGTTGGTGGTTGAGGAATGTTGGTAGAGGAATGTTAGTTGAGGAATGTTGGTAGACGAATGTTGGTAGAGGAATGTTGGTTGAGGAATGTTGGTAGAATTATGTTGGTGGAAGAATGTTGGTGGAAGAATGTTGGTAGAAGCATGTCGGTAAAATAATGTTGGTAGAAGAATGTTGACAGAAAAGTGTTGACAGAAGAATGTTGGTAGGGGAATGTTGGTAGAAGAATGTTGGTGGAAGTATGTTGGTAGAATAATGTTGGTAGAAAAATATTGGTGAAGGAATATGGTGGAAGAATGTTGGTAGAAGAATGTTGGTGGAAGAATGTTGATAAAAGAATGTTGGTAGAATAATGTTGATGAATGTTGGTCGAGAAAAATTGGTTAAGGAATGTTGGTAATGTTGGTAGAGGAATTATAGAACAATTTTGGTAGAAGAATGTTGATAGCAAAATGTTGGTAGAAGAATGTTGGTAGCGGAGTGTTGGTCGGCGAGGGTAAAAATGTTTGTGCTTGCGTGTGTGTGTATGTCCGTCCGTCCGACTGGCGCCTATCATTGTCCCTGTGACCTTGTTTGTCCGATGGTGGTAGTTGTGGTTGTTGTGGTAGTTGTGGTGGTTATAGTAGTTGTGGTGGTTGTGGTAGTTGTGGTGGTTGTAGTAGTTGTGGTTGTGGTGGTTGTGGTTGTTGTGGTAGTTGTGGTGGTTGTAGTAGTTGTGGTAGTTGTGGTGGTTGTAGTAGTTGTGGTAGTTGTGGTTGTGGTAGTTGTGGTGGTTGGGGTAGTTGTGGTACCATCAACACACCACACCAACATAATCACCATACCACACTACCATCAACTCACCACCATCACTACTATCACCACAACCACTACCACACCACTACCACCACCTTCACAACCACCACCACCACCACCACTACCATCATCACCCTCACTACACCACCACCACCATCACCCCCCTCCCCCCCCACACCACCATCACTACCACCATCACTACCACCACCACCCCACCACCACCCAGCACCCACCACCACCACCACTACCATCACCACCTCCACCATCACCCCTCCCCCCACCACACCACCATCACCCCCCCCCCACCACACCACCATCACTACCACCACCACCACCACCACCCACCACCACTACCATCACCCACCACCACCACCACTACCACCACTACCATCACCACCTCCACCATCACTCTACAATCCCTACCACCACCACCATCACACCACCACCACCATCACTCCACCATCCCCACCTCCACCACCACCGCCAATTTACCGACTCAGTTAACTTGTGCCGCCAAATTAACAAACATCAGGTTAGATTTATACACCGGGCCGCTCAACTGGGACCAGGAAACGCGCACACACACACACACACACACACACACACACACACACACACACACACACACACACACACACAAGCACTCAGTCGGACACACACATACACACACCGCACTCACACAGCAAATATGCGGACATGCCATTATACACAAACCCACATATACTGTACACTCCAATGGAAATATTTATAAATATATACACAACACACACACGAACACACACCTATAAACACATTCACATATAGACCTACATAAACACACACAAAAGTACTCACACACGACCGTATTTCCAAGCAATTACATCTAAACGCATACACACCTAAAAAGCAGTGACGGCCACAAATCTCCACGACCATACGGTGAAGGTAGCCAAACACATACACACACAAACACACATACACGCACACAGATGCCCACACACAAACACACACACACACACACAAACACACATACACGCACACAGATGCCCACACACAAACACACACACACACATACACACACACACACACAAGCACAGATGCCCACCACACACAAACACTCAGACTCACTAAACACACGTTAACACTTAATACATGTACATATAAGCGCAAGTACGAGCACACACACACAAACACATACACAAGCACACATACAAACATACAAGCACACACAGGCACATACACATTGAAAGACACACATACAAGCACATACATATTGCAAGACACATACAAACACACTTACACATTCATACTTACACGCACAAACAAGCACACATAAACACACACACACCTATATATACAAACACACATATACAAGCACACACACACACATACAAGCACAAACACACACACACACACACACACTAAGCTGCACAATTAACAGCGGATTAGTGCACACGTTTTTTCTTGCCAGTTTAGGTAAGCAACATTATTGAGTTTATGCTGCAACAATCCGAGGTCCTTTTCCATTGCCATCGTCTATTAACCCTTTGAAGATCGTGACACATTTTGACAGTGTATTCTGGCTTTCATTAGAAGATTTTATGCAACTTAGGAAGGATCTGTGGGAATTATAAGGGTAAAGACAGTCTCGATTAACCCTCCGACTTCCACACACCTTTCCTAATCTGCATGAAAACGTCTAACAATAGCCAGTGTGTTGAAAGGGTTAATAGAGATTTAACAATAACAAATGAGTTTGTGATGGATAACAAGGTTGTTGAATTGGATTTAATGTATTGATATATTATGCACTACGACCGAATTTTAGTTGGTAAGTCGGCTAATTATCAATATTTACGGCTCCAACTTCCTAATAACCCGAGACTTGCAAGTGGTCGATTAGAGTGAGACTGTTTTATAATGAAGGGTCGATTAAAACACCGCAGGGCTATAATTACCGAAATATAATGCACGTAAAAAATAAAGAGGGGCGCTGTGTATGTGTGTGGTGGTGGTGAGGGAGGGGGGGGGGGGTGCTGTGTCTGTGTGTGTGTGTGTGTGGGGTTGTGTGTGTGTGTGTGTGCATGGGGTTGTGTGTGTGTGTGTGCTGTGAGTGTGTCTGTGTGCGTGGGTGTATTAAGCGAGTGCTGTGTGTGGGGGGAGAGGGGGATGTGTGTGTGTGTGTGTGTTTGTGTAGAGTAGAGTGAGGGTAGTAAACTATTGTAAGAGTGATGTCAAACGCGGCAGGACTAAAGTTATCGGAAACAAATATATGCAATTAAGGAGGATAGGGACTGTGTGTGTATGAGAGAGAGAGAGAGAGAGAGAGAGAGAGAGAGATTGGAGACTGAGGCAAATCCTGCTTGGAGCGTGGAAAATTGGGTTTCCCTGCTTGCGCTACTTGTTTCTCTAATATCTCTCTCTCTCTCTCTCTCTCTCTCTCTCTCTCTCTCTCTCTCTCTCTCTCTCTCTCTCTTGTGTTATCCTTTTCTTCCATTATTCTTTACTTGGGGTTCTGATATCTGTATTAGAATTGAATCATGACCACCTCGCTTGGCTCGTAAGGTCTGTGTGGTCAGTATATATATGTAAATCTATGTAAATCAGATATAAATGCCACTTTTCTATATTCGTATTACTGCAAGATCCGAGGAAATTACTGTTGATTATATTTTTGTTTCTGTATGAAGCATTTAGGATAAAGAAGATCTATGCCATTGTTATCACTATCAACAATATCATCATACTCACCATCAGCACCACCGCCATCATCACCAGCATTATTGTTATCATCGGCATCATCATCATCACCACCATCACCATCCTCCTCCTCATCACCATCGGCACCATCATCACCACCACCACTATTATCACTTCCATCTTCAATATTTGCATTACCATCACCACCACTATCATCATCATCATTATCATCACCTTCATTATTATTACCATCATCACCACAACCACCACTATCATCATCGTCATCCTCATCATCACCACCATCACAATTATCATTATTATTACCATCGCCATAATCACCTTCAGCATCACCACCACCATCATCATCACCACCATTATAATCACCGCCACTATCATCATCATCATCACCACCACTACCATTATCACTACCACTATCATCATCCCCACCACCATCATTATCATCACCACCACTATCATCACCACCATCACACTCAGACTAAATATAATCTGCGCTTGTAATCTGACACGGTATAAATCTTGTTCATATTAATATCTCTCCGCCTCTCCGGCTCCGCTTCTGTTTTGGGAGTTTTATATTGTTTGACTGTTTATATTAGTACACATTCCTTTATTAATGTCAACACTTCTGGCGCAATTATTCTTTTCTGACGTATACGCACTAACAAATGCAGATATTTACTGTATATATATATATATATATATATATATATATATATATATATATATATATATATATATATATATGCACGTATATAGGCACACTTTTTATACACACACACATACGCGCGCACACACACACACACATATATATATATATATATATATATATATATATATATATATATATATATATATATATATGCTAGAAACTTCACCTTGGATGTTTCCGGTGCTATTCCTCCCTCTCCACCCCTCTCTCTCTCCCAATATATAAAAGTCATGTGCGTTCTCAGATGGATTACTGTTCACCTCTGTGGGGTGGAAGTGTAGTGGTTGCATTGAGGCAGTTGGACAAAATTCAAAATAAAGCTATTAGATTAATCAATAACCCTGCAATCACACAGGACCTTCCTACATTATCCATACGAAGAAACGTTGCATCCCTTGCATTATTCTACAGATATTTTCACAGCAATTGTTCCGAGGAACTTGCTTCAATTGTGCCGCCTCTCCACATCTTTCCCCGTAGAACTAGGGCAGCTGAGAGCGCCCATGAATGTACACTTTCTCCTCCACAATGCAGAACTTCTGCTTATCAAAATTAATTTATCCCTAGAACTACTACTCTTTGGAATTCACTTCCCTCGAGTTGCTTTCCACAAACTTACAATCTACAAAAGTTTAAATCCAGTTGTTACAAACATTTTATGAATGGAGGATGCCTTTAGGCACATGGACCTTTTTGTTTTATCTGTGTTTTTCCTTCCTCCGTTCATTGTCTCTTAAAACAAAATGCCTAATATCCTAATCTCCTCTAAAGATGTATTTTCTACCCTCTCTGGGCTTAATACTAAGAAGGCGTATGGTCCGGACGGTGTTCCTCTTGTTGTACTCAAAAACTGTGTTTCGTGCTAACTCCCTGCCTAGGCAAACTCTTTCGTCTCTGTCTCTCCTCTAACGTCTTCCCTTCTTGCTGGAAGTTTGCTCTCATTCAACCTGTCCCAAAGAAGGGTGACCACTCTCAACCTATCGTCCAATTGCTCTCATCTCTTGAAACTATTCTTGCTTCCATATTTCTTAAGCATTTCTCTTTTCATAATCTACTCTCAGATCGCCAGTATGGCTTCCTTAAAGGTCGCTCTACTGGTGATCTTCTTTCATATCTTACTAACTCCTGGTCAGCCTCCTTTCGGGACTTCGGTGAGACCTTTTCTGTTGCACTAGACATATCGAAGGCCTTCGATAAAGTCTGGCACAAATCTTTAATGTCTAAACTACCCTCCTTCGGTTTCTATCCCTCCATCTGTGCCTTTGTCTCTAATTTCCTGTCCGGCCGTTCTATAGCTGCGGTTGTGGACGGCCATCGCTCACTTCCTCATCCTATCAACTCCTGTGTTCCTCAAGGCTCTGTCCTATCTCCCATTCTCTTCCTAATTTTCATAAATGATCTCAACTGTACCTCCAGTCCCATCCATTCATATGCAGACGACTCTACCTTACACTACTCAATTAGTTTTCCTGAACGCCCCAGCCAGCAATCCCTCAAAGACAAACGTAATGAAGCCTTGCAATACTTATCTTCTTATCTAACTACTATTTCCAATTGGGGCAGAGAAAACCTTGTTGCCTTTAATGCTTCCAAAACCCAATTTCTTCATCTTACTACCCATTCAGAACTCCCAGAACTCCCTTACACTTCAACAATACAAAAATCAATCTTTCATCTTTTCTCAATATTCTCGGTGTCTCTTTTTCTTCTGCTCTCACTTGGAAGGACCATATTACCAGTCTTGCTAAGGCAGCCTCCCAGAAGTTGGGTGTGCTTAACCGCCTCAAGGGGTGCTTTACCCCTGCACAGCTTCTGCTCTGTACAGGGGCACTGTGCGTCCTTGTATTGAATATTGTTCATATGTGTGGAGAGGATCCTCTCACACCGCACTCCTAGACTAAGTTGAAAGGAAGGCCTTTCGTATCATTAATTACCGCCCACTCACCAACTCTCTGCAAACTCTCTCTCTTTGCCGCAATGTTGCATCTCTCGCTATTCTATCATTACTACAATAATCAGTGCTCCTCAGAGCTCTCCCAGTGTATACCACCTCCTCTATGTAGGGTACGTGGTACCCGTCTTGCAACACAATCCAACCCCTACTCAGTGCAACTCTCCAACCCAAGAGTGAAACGTTATTCTCAGACTTTCTTCTATTCAACTGCTGAGCTCTGGAACTCTCCCATAATCAGTCTTTCCCCTTTCCAATTACTTAAATTGCTTCAAACTCCGTGTGTCCAGGCATTTTGGCTCGAACATCCCTTGATTTTGGCCCTGTCACTCTTTCAACTCTGGGGGAGGCACTCGCTACAGGCAGTTCTGCCTTTTGTCTCCTTTACTCACATAGAGAAAAAAAAATATATATATATATATTTATATATACTGTACTGTACAGTATATGCATTAAAGCACAAAACTATTACACACGCACATATTCACAGGCAAAAGACACACACATTTACACATACATAAACACAAACGCACACCTCAAAACTGTAAATAAAGTAAACAAATATAAAATATATATATTAATATTAAGACAGTAAAGTAACAACAGGATGAATAGTAAAATAAAACTAAATTGTTCATATATTTGTGCTTGATCTGTAGCCTTGACCTGTCAATATAATTATACATATCTTTTATATATTATCTATGCAAAAAATAGACTAACGCAGTGAATTTGTTTAATTTTGATAGATGTTTAACCCCTTCTGTACCGGTGACGTCTTTTTCATAGTATTCATTCTGGCTATTTTTAGACGATTTTATTCAGTTTAAAAAAGGGCCTCCAATAATTAACAGGCTTCAAACTATCTCACTTAACCCTCATTACGACCACAGATCCTTCTTAAACTGCATAACATCGTCTAAATATAGCTAGAGTGAAATTGAAAAGACGTCACCGGTACAGAAGGGGTTATTCTTAAACTGCATAACATCGTCTAAATATATCTAGAGTGAAATTGAAAAGACGTCATCGGTACAGAAGGGGTTAATACATTACAAAAGTTGTCATTGTTTTGTACCTTTGTGTAAGATTACATTACAGGTGTGTGTGTAACCATTACGAAATACAGATATTATTATTATTATTATTATTATTATTATTATTATTATTATTATTATTGCATTGACAATTATCTTATCTATTTACTTCACTCCCAACACCAAACACCCTCCAATGAAATAAATAAAATCATATGATCTACCCGGGATTCGAACCTTGGTTACCACATACAGATCTTAAACACTCAAACCATTACACCATCAACACAGTTAAAGGTTAGGCACATGGCAAGTTTGCCTTATTTGATTAAAACTCATTAGATTATAAGATGTTAGAATAACAGTTGACCTTGACCTTTGTAGGCAAGGAATATTGATATGAATGCTAGAATAACAGTTGACCTTGACCTTTGTAGGCAAGGAATATTGATATGAATGCTAGAATAACAGTTGACCTTGACCTTTGTAGGCAAGGAATATTGATATGAATGCTAGAATAACAGTTGACCTTGACCTTTGTAGGCAAGGAATATTGATATGAATGCTAGAATAACAGCTGTTGACCTTGACCTTTGTAGGCAAGGAATATTGGATATGAATGCTAGAATAACAGTTGACCTTGACCTTTGTAGGCAAGGAATATTTATATGAATGCTAGAATAACAGTTGACCTTGACCTTTGTAGACAAGGAATATTGATATGAATGCTAGAATAACAGTTGACCTTGACCTTTGTAGGCAAGGAATATTGATATGAAGGCTAGAATAACAGTTGACCTTGACCTTTGTAGGCAAGGAATATTGATATGAAGGCTAGAATAACAGTTGACCTTGACCTTTGTAGGCAAGGAATATTGATATGAATGCTAGAATAACAGTTGACCTTGACCTTTGTAGGCAAGGAATATTGATATGAATGCTAGAATAACAGTTGACCTTGACCTTTGTAGGCAAGGAATATTGATATGAATGCTAGAATAACAGTTGACCTTGACCTTTGTAGACAAGGAATATTGATATGAATGCTAGAATAACAGTTGACCTTGACCTTTGTAGGCAAGGAATATTGATATGAATGCTAGAATAACAGTTGACCTTGACCTTTGTAGGCAAGGAATATTGATATGAATGCTAGAATAACAGTTGACCTTGACCTTTGTAGACAAGGAATATTAATATGAATGCTAGAATAACAGTTGACCTTGACCTTTGTAGGCAAGGAATATTGATATGAATGCTAGAATAACAGTTGACCTTGACCTTTGTAGGCAAGGAATATTGATATGAATGCTAGAATAACAGTTGACCTTGACCTTTGTAGACAAGGAATATTGATATGAATGCTAGAATAACAGTTGACCTTGACCTTTGTAGGCAAGGAATATTGATATGAATGCTAGAATAACAGTCGACCTTGACCTTTGTAGGCAAGGAATATTGATATGAATGCTAGAATAACAGTTGACCTTGACCTTTGTAGGCAAGGAATATTGATATGAATGCTAGAATAACAGTTGACCTTGACCTTTGTAGGCAAGGAATATTGCTATGAATGCTAGAATAACAGTTGACCTTGACCTTTGTAGGCAAGGAATATTGATATGAATGCTAGAAAGCTCCTCATTCATAGTTTGTTGGATTGTAGAAGCTGTATAAATGTGTATGTTTGGATGAGTAACTTTAACGAGGGGTTTTCTGGACCCCTACTCCCTCATGTTTAGCCCCATTAGTACATTCACCCCATTCGTTTGGCACCAGATAGGGTTAATAGATTATCCACGTGTCCATATTTGTGTAGCGAAACTCATCGTACTTAAGGGGAGGTTTTTAGTTTGTTCCCTAGACCTCCATCAAGCTTAAAATTACACCCCCTAGACTTCCTTTCAAGATAAATTTGTACATTTTTCGGTAGAAAAATTTCCCTGCCAAAGGCCGGTTACTCTTAAATTCCAGGCTCGCTATCGCTCGCCATGAAAAAATCGACACCTAAATTGCACGAAAGGTCTTAAAATTGACAGAAATTGGGCAAAAGTTCTTATAATCGCCAAACTAATGGGGCGAACGTCTTAAAATCTCAAAAGCAATTGGGCTAAGCAGGAGGGAGAAAGGGGTCCAGAAAAAATCCCTCTAGTGGAGATCTCCCCTTAAATCTCCCCACCTTATTGATAACCTCGTGTCCTATACTTCTTTCATCTATAACTCACTATCATTGTGCACTATAGAATTTCAGCTCAAGTTTATGTTCTCGTCTTTTAACCTTTTTAGAACGGGTAACGTCTCTCTTCGTTTATTCTGGCTATAGTATGGTGTGTTATGCAGCTTAGGAAGGATCAGTGGTAGTTAAAGGGTTCATAATGGGATAGTGTGTAGTCTTTAAATTGCTAGAGAGCCTTCTTTTATTGACTAAAATCATCTAATGGTAGACAGAATAAATGAACTTGACGTCCCCCTCACTAAAGAGGTTTATTAACACCATAATTTCTTTCATAAGTTGCCTGTAAACTTATTTATATTTATTGAATAATTATATCTTCCTTTGATCATATTTTGTAGTTCCTTTTCACTCCCTGCTAAAAGCCAAGCATCATCACCTAGTTTCTAAACATATATTTATGTTGGTGCCTTCCTAGCTCTTCCTCTTCCTCTTTTTCCTCTTCTCCACTCTCCTCTCCCTCCTCCTCCTCCTCCTTGTTCTTCGTCTTGTTTGTTGTTGTTATTGTTGTTACAAAAGGTACAAAGGGAAACGAACAACAACAGGTCATGCGACCCCTCGAGGTTACTTGCCCCTCAAACACTGCTGTTCCAAGTGTTGCAACAGTATTTCGGAGAGAATGTGGGAAAAATGTGAGAAGGAAGTGCTGCCCTGGGGCTTAGTCCATGGCAGGGGAAATTATATTAAGATCTATTAGGTTATTGAACAAATACTACTAAATAAAATATATATTAAATTACAAAATTAATGTAGTCAACCTTGGGTTCAGGATAAAGTGCTTGTCTAGGCGAACTTTGAAGGAACGGTGTTGCAGTCTATGACATCTCGGGGGAGCCCATTCCACAAGTTGACGACTCAATTGAAAAATAAATTCTTGGATTCGTTAGAGTTGAATGAATTACCGCTGATTTTGCAGCCATTTCCCCGCGTATAGTTTGATCGGTCAATCGTAAAATATTTGCAACAGTTCATGTTGTCGATGCCTTTAATGATCTTGAAAACTTGAATAAGGTCACCTCTCAAGCTGTGCTTGGTTAATGGATAAAATTTTAGTTCTTTAAGACGTTCCTCTTATGGTTTGTTCCGAAGACAGGGTATCATCTTGGTAACTCTACGTTGAACTCGTTCCAATTTGTCTATATATTTTTATAGTAAGGACACCATAACTGAACGCAGTATTCTAAAAGTGGGCTGACTAATTAATTGTGAAGGGTGAGGATAATGTCGTTTGATTTATGTTCAAATTATCTACCTATGAAACCTATAATTTTGTTTGCCTTTTTAACAACTTCAGCACAATGTTGACTTGGTTTTAAGTTACTGGATATTATTACTCCTAAATCGGTTTCTCTGTCTACACTCTTTAGCTGGTGCCATTCATCGAGTAGTCTGCTTTTTCATTGCGGTATCCGATATGACGTACTTTACACTTATCTTCATTAAACCACATATGCCAGATTTTAGTCCATTGTGAAAGCTTGTTTAGATTGTTTTGCATATCTTCAACATATTAATTTGTCAGTACGGTCTTTGCGATTTTTGTGTCATCTGCAAACTTTGAGATTGTACCGATGGTACACCACTATAATTACATTGCTCCACGTTGATGCTTCCCCATTAATAACTACTCTTTGTTTCCTTTCACTAAGCAATTTTCTATCCACCGTAGAACACACACACAATATATATATATATATATAATATATATATATATATATATATATATATATATATATATATTAAGTACACTATTATTACATAAATAAGTAAACAAGTAATTGATAAAAATCTTCCCATAAGTGACTCGGCAATAACTGTATAATTATGTGATGAATTAGAACAGAGGCCTAGTGATTGACAGCACAGGTGGAGGATGTCATTAAGATAAACAAAGAGGAGGGTAGAGGGAAGGAGGGAAGGGAGGGGCTAAAACAGATACATGAGAGGCTAAGTTCCTTCCGCTCACAGCAACAAATAATTTATATAGTCAGACATGTATAAATAAACACACACATATACTCTCTCTCTCTCTCTCTCTCTCTCTCTCTCTCTCTCTCTCTCTCTCTCTCTCTCTCTCTCTCTCTCTCTCTCTCTCTCTCTCTCTCTCACACACACACACACACATATACACACATTTATAATCAATCGAAACCCACCCCTAAGTAACTGCATATACACATACATATATACTTCCATAGAAGATATTATGTAGGTATATGCTATCACATACTGAGATATATATTATACGTGTGTGTGTGTATGTGTGTTTAGAGAGAGATAGAGAGAGTGTGAGAGTGAGTAACAAGCAGTGAATGGACTCAACCTTGATGGCGTGTCAAGCGACTTAACTCTCTGGCTAAGTTAGTAGAGAGAGAGAGATAGAGAGAGTGTGAGAGTGAGTAACAAGCGGTGATTGCACTCAACCGTTGATGGCGTGTCAAGCGGACTTAACTCTCTGCCTAAGTTAGTAGAGAGAGAGAGAGTGTGTGAGACTTACTCAGTTACTCAGTTACTCAGTTACAGTGAGTAACAAGCGGTGATTGCACTCAACCGTTGATGGCGTGTCAAGCGGACTTAACTCTGGCTAAGTTAGTAGAGAGAGAGAGAGTGAGTGTGAGAGTGAGTAACAAGCGGTGATTGCACTCAACCGTTGATGGCGTGTCAAGCAGCGGACTTAACTCTCTGGCTAAGTTAGTAGAGAGAGAGAGAGAGTGTGTGAGAGTGAGTAACAAGCGGTGATTGCACTCAACCGTTGATGGTGTGTCAAGCGGACTTAACTCTCGCTAAGTTAGTAGAGAGAGAGTGTGAGAGTGAGTAACAAGTGGTGAATGCACTCAACCGTTGATGGCGTGTGTCAAGCAGCGGACTTAACTCTCTGGCTAAGCTAGTAGAGAGAGAGAGAGAGAGAGAGAGAGAGTGTGAGAGTGAGTAACAAGCGGTGATTGCACTCAACCGTTGATGGCGTGTCAAGCGGACTTAACTCTCTGGCTAAGTTAGTAGAGAGAGAGAGAGAGTGTGAGAGTGAGTAACAAGCGGTGAATGCACTCAACCGTTGATGGCGTGTCAAGCAGCGGACTTAACTCTCTGGCTAAGTTAGTAGAGAGAGAGAGAGAGAGAGAGAGAGAGAGAGAGAGAGAGAGAGAGAGAGAGAGAGAGAGAGAGAGAGAGAACAACAACAGAAGTACAGTATAGCAAGGGGATATTTGTATGTATTTGTTAATTTGTTTATTCAATTATTAGCTTCTTTAGTTTCCTTCCAACCCCTCCATCAGGCTTACAAAAATCCATAAGGACCCCCTTTGAGATAAATCCATAAGGACCCCCTTTGAGATAAATCCATAAGGACCCCCTTTGAGATAAATCCATAAGGACCCCCTTTGAGATAAATCCATAAGGACCCCCTTTGAGATAAATCCATAAGGACCCCTTTGAGATAAATCCATAAGGACTCCTTTGAGATAAATCCATAAGGACCCCCTTTGAGATAAATCCATAAGGACCCCTTTGAGATAAATCCATAAGGATCCCCTTTGAGATAAAATCCATAAGGACCCCCTTTGAGATAAATCCATAAGGACCCCTTTGAGATAAATCCATAAGGACCCCTTTGAGATAAATCCATAAGGACCCCTTTGAGATAAATCCATAAGGACCCCGTTTGAGATAAATCCATAAGGACCCCCTTTGAGATAAATCCATAAGGACCCCCTTTGAGATAAATCCATGAGGACCCCCTTTGAGATAAATCCATAAGGACCCCCTTTGAGATAAATCCATAAGGACCCCCCTTTGAGATAAATCCATGTAGCGGGCGATTTATGGTTGAGGCACTGAGCGGAATGGTTTGGGTTAACTTATTATCTTACCTCAATGTTTCCTGTACGTTGTAATGAACTCTGTAGTAATCTGGAACCACTGGAAATATGTAGGGAGGTTTTAAAATAAACAAGCACGGGGCTTTGTTTGGTTTATTTAACAGCAAAATATATGTCTTTAACCCTTAATCCTAATTTTGAGATATTAGAATATATTACACTAGACGTCCCATGCGTTGGGGAAATGTAATTATAAAGTACTTCTTAATGTGGTGTATACTCGATGTTGAGTGTGTACCGAGATAAGTACTCTACTTAATACTTAGTGATAACACTTTAATAATAGCAACCTAGAACTATGAGCTGTTTTCCAAGTAATAATGATCTTCCTGTAAAGAAAGAGAACAAATGATTAGAAGGGAATCACTAGAACACTTGTATGTCACTGCGTACTTGTATGTCACTTATAAGGTACTTCTACACTTATACAGGTCACTATTCTTACCCAGAGGGCTGGAGAGAAATACCCTCCTTAGGGTGTGGTGGTGTGCTGACTGACTCGCCCTCTGCCTCTTGAGGGAGGGGCGCGGTTCAGCAACACCATGTGACAACTGGATGTGACAAAGTTGCTAGCAATTACTTCTCGATATCTTGGCAATGGAAGTGTGATACCATTTGGTGATCGTGGGATCCGTGCTTGCCTTAGCAGAGTGGAAAGTTACCAGCTTCTATTGTGATGGTGTGAGCTTCTATAGGGAGATCACACCAACACACTTACAGTTGTTTTTAAAAGGTAGATATAATGGTGTGCGTTATATATGTGATTATATGGTTTATCTTAGAAGTGTACAGTCGCTCAAAATGCGCTGTTACACCATAAGGACCCCCTTTGAGATAAATCCATAAGGACCCCCTTTGAGATAAATCCATAAGGACCCCCTTTGAGATAAATCCATAAGGACCCCCTTTGAGATAAATCCATAAGGACCCCCTTTGAGATAAATCCATAAGGACCCCCTTTGAGATAAATCCATAAGGACCCCTTTGAGATAAATCCATAAGGACCCCCCTTTGAGATAAATCCATAAGGACCCCCCCTTTGAGATAAATCCACAAGGACCCCCTTTGAGATAAATCCACAAGGACCCCCTTTGAGATAAATCCATAAGGACCCCTTTGAGATAAATCCATAAGGACCCCCTTTGAGATAAATCCATAAGGACCCCCTTTGAGATAAATCCATAAGGACCCCCTTTGAGATAAATCCATAAGGACCCCCTTTGAGATAAATCCATAAGGACCCCCTTTGAGATAAATCCATAAGGACCCCCTTTGAGATAAATCCATAAGGACCCCCTTTGAGATAAATCCATAAGGACCCCCTTTGAGATAAATCCATAAGGACCCCCTTTGAGATAAATCCATAAGGACCCCCTTTGAGATAAATCCATAAGGACCCCCTTTGAGATAAATCCATAAGGACCCCCTTTGAGATAAATCCATAAGGACCCCCTTTGAGATAAATCTATAAGGACCCCCTTTGAGATAAATCCATAAGGACCCCCTTTGAGATAAATCCATAAGGACCCCCTTTGAGATAAATCCATAAGGACCCCCTTTGAGATAAATCCATAAGGACCCCCTTTGAGATAAATCCATAAGGACCCCCTTTGAGATAAATCCATAAGGACCCCCTTTGAGATCAATCCATAAGGACCCCCTTTGAGATCAATCCATAAGGACCCCCCTTTGAGATCAATCCATAAGGACCCCCTTTGAGATCAATCCATAAGGACCCCCTTTGAGATCAATCCATAAGGACCCCTTTGAGATCAATCCATAAGGACCCCCTTTGAGATAAATCCATAAGGACCCCCTTTGAGATCAATCCATAAGGACCCCTTTGAGATAAATCCATAAGGACCCCCTTTGAGATAAATCCATAAG
>JBAKBP010028041.1:0-29209 GCA_037953745.1 Lithodes maja | reverse complement strand
CTTTATGTGTTTTATATTGTGTTGGTCTTTGCTCTTCTTTCCTTAACCCTTTAAGTGTTAACCTTATCATGGATATCATTATGCAAAATTATGCAGTTGTGATAACAATCATCTGTGATAGTCATTATAATGAAGTTTGTGGAGAGTATGTGACCGTCACTGTCTGTCACCGTGTTTGTCTGGGATTCTTTACAAATAATGAACGAACTTTGATCATTAATCGTCTCTATCAGGAATAAAGTAGTGTGACCATATTAACTTAATTCCCTGACTTCCACATCTAAGCTAACTAAAATCGTTTACTGATAACCAGAATAAAAAAAGTGTGGTGTCAACCCAATGAAAGGGTAAAATAGACAAGCCCTCATTACCAACTTCAAAATAATGTCTGAAGAAATAACTTATGAAATATCGCAAATACGGGGGTGCAACTGACCCTACATTTCATGTTCTACCCACCGCTAGTATCTCTTCTTAGTTACACTTCAGATTACAGCAAAATCTATATATTCCCGGGTTGTAATACCGGGAGGAAAAGAGCGTGGAGTAGTGTTTTGATGTGTGGATGTGTGTGTGTGTGTGTGTGTGTGTGTGTGTGTGTGTGTGTGTGTGTGTGTGTGTGTGTGTGTGTGTGTGTGTGTGTGTGTGAGAGAGAGAGAGAGAGAGATTGTTAAGGGGAGATTTCCACTTGAGGTATTTTTTTCTGGACCCCTTTCTCCCTCATGTTTAGCCCTATTGCTTTTGAGATTTTAAGACGTTCGTCCTAGTAGTTTTGACATTTCAAGACATTTTGCCCCATTTCTGTCAATTTTAAGACCTTTCGTGCCATTAAGGTGTCGATTTTTTCCTGGCGAGCGATAGCGAGCCTGTAATTAAAGAGCAACCGGCCTCTGGTGGGACATTTTTCTACCGAAAAATGTATAAATTTATCTTTAAAGGGGGTCTAGGGGGGTGTAATATTAAGCTTGATGAAAACGTAGGGAACAAACTAAATACCTCCCCTTAAGCCAATGGATCAATAATGTCAAGAGTTTTGCAAAAAATATGTCTGGACCCATTCCCAGGACGTTTAATTAAGATAGTGAATGTATTGACAATTCCATTATCCATGTACCTCCTTTCTGATTGAGTAATTATTTTATTTATTTATTTTTTATTTTTTAAGAGACAATGAACGGAGGAAGGAAAAACACAGATAAAACAAAAAGGTCCATGTGCCTAAAGGCATCCTCCATTCATAAAATGTTTGTAACAACTGGATTTAAACATTTGTAGATTGTAAGTTTGTGGAAAGCAATTCGAGGGAAGTGAATTCCAAAGAGTAGTAGCTCTGGGGATAAATGAATTCTGATAAGCAGAAGTTCTGCATAACATATTTATATAATCTTCCAGGGGTAAGATAAAACGAATAGATAAATTAGACACATGGATGGACATTTAGAAATGTACAGTACCGGGTATGCGGTGTGCTTATTGTTATTGACCACTGGGTAATAATACAATGCAATAAAACCTGATGATTAACAGCCATCATTCCAGGCTGTTACACTGAATGGAGAGATAAATTATCCAGGTATTTATAACAGTTGTGTAGGGGGTGGCATAACAGTTGTGTAGGGGGGTGGCATAACAGTTGTGTAGGGGGGTGGCATAACAGTTGTGTAGGGGGGGTGGCATAACAGTTGTGTAGGGGGGGTGGCATAACAGATCATTCCCCTGGTTATTTAGGTTATAACTGATATTGTAGGGGTCCCGTGGAACTGTCCATACAATTGTTAACTATATATTAGTTGTTAATTGTGTGTATGTGTGTGTATGTGTGTGTATGTGTGTGTCTGTGTGTGTATGTTTAGTTGATGCTTGGGAGTTAAATAATTTTGACACATATTATTATTATAGAATATGCTATTAAGCTAATATTTCGAATCATAAGGAAACAAAAGTAAACATACATAATCGTGCTAATCAGATGACAATAAATATAACACGAAAGCAACTATTGGGATACGTGCTATAATAAAGACTATTGGGATACGTGCTATAATAATGACTATTGGGACACGTGCTATAATAAAGACTTGGGATACGTGCTATAATAAAGACTATTGGGATACGTGCTATAATAAAGACTATTGGGATACGTGCTATAATAATGACTATTGGGACACGTGCTATAATAAAGACTATTGGGATACGTGCTATAATAAAGACTATTGGGATACGTGCTATAATAAAGACTATTGGGATACGTGCTATAATAAAGACTATTGGGATACGTGCTATAATAAAGACTATTGGGATACGTGCTATAATAAAGACTATTGGGATACGTGCTATAATAAAGACTATTGGGATACGTGCTATAATAAAGACTATTGGGATACGTGCTATAATAAAGACTATTGGGATACGTGCTATAATAAAGACTATTGGGATACGTGCTATAATAAAGACTATTGGGATACGTGCTATAATAAAGACTATTGGGATACGTGCTATAATAAAGACTATTGGGATACGTGCTATAATAAAGACTATTGGGATACGTGCTATAATAATGACTATTGGGATACGTGCTATAATAAAGACTATTGGGATACGTGCTATAATAAAGACTATTGGGATACGTGCTATAATAAAGACTATTGGGATACGTGCTATAATAAAGACTATTGGGTTACGTGCTATAATAAAGACTATTGGGATACGTGCTATAATAAAGACTATTGGGATACGTGCTATAATAAAGACGATTGAGATACGTGCTATAATAAAGACTATTGGGATACGTGCTATAATAAAGACTATTGGGATACGTGCTATAATAAAGACTATTGGGATACGTGCTATAATAAAGACTATTGGGATACGTGCTATAATAAAGACTATTGGGATACGTGCTATAATAAAGACGATTGAGATACGTGCTATAATAAAGACTATTGGGATACGTGCTATAATAATGACTATTGGGATACGTGCTATAATATTGTGGTATATGTGTGTGGTAAACTATATATAGACCCCATAAGTGATTGGATTGGTCTGCAAAGTCCAAATAGCGGTATTTGTAACTGACTGTGCAACAAACAATACAAGCATAGGTATCATAGAAGGTAACATAGGCTACATGAACCAACTGGAAGAATAGCCCCAACTCTATAAATCACATGGTTGAGAACCCATGACAAAAAAAAAAAAAAAAAAAAAAAAAAAAAAAAAACAGCAAACAACTCCAGCACAACATTCCTCATTCTACAAGTTAGGAGCCGACTGAAATATTTCGGTCTTGACTCGAGGTCACAATCTCATCCCGCCTTTCTGTCGGCATTTGTTTTTTCAGCTCCATATGTGACGTAACTTGAATCAATTGCACACAATGTCAAAGCGACTTTGTTCAATCTAGTCTAACCTGATTCAACCGAGCATAATACATTTTAAAAATCACAATAATCGGAGTTGAGCAGTGTATTAATTATGATATACAGTATAATATTACCATACCAATATTAGTCAATCTACCCAAACATAAATTAATCTCTAATCCATATTTAAATTTAAAAGGCACCCTTGAGTCGTACTGTCTAAGTGTAGAGTGTCAGTAAGATGAAAAATAATTATGCCACATGCATACATAATGTTTTTGAACGGTTGCATAAAATATGCCGCTTGCACCCATCTCTCTAACGCACACACACGCACGCATACCGACTTTCTCCTTATATTTCTGCTGTCAAGGTGCATTTTTTATTTCCCCCACGAGTCGACAGAGGTGCAGCGGGTTGATGGTTGCGAGGGGACGATAGGTGAAGTTGTGGGGGGGGGGGGGGGGGGGGGGGGGGGTTGTGTTTTGGGGAGGGGTAGATAAGTTGTGGGGGGGGTTGTGTTTTGGGGAGGGGTAGATAAGTTGTGGGGGGGTTGTGTTTTGGGGAGGGGTAGATAAGTTGTGAGGGGTTGTGTTTTGGGGAGGGGTAGATAAGTTGTGGGGGGGGTTGTGTTTTGGGGAGGGGTAGATAAGTTGTGGGTGGGGGGTTGTGTTTTGGGGAGGGGTAGATAAGTTGTGGGGGGTTGTGTTTTGGGGAGGGGTAGATAAGTTGTGGGGGGATTGTGTTTTGGGGAGGGGTAGATAAGTTGTGGGGGGGTTGTGTTTTGGGGAGGGGTAGATAAGTTGTGGGGGGGGGGTTGTGTTTTGGGGATGGGTAGATAAGTTGTGGGGGGGGTTGTGTTTTGGGGAGGGGTAGATAAGTTGTGGGGGGGTTGTGTTTTGGGGAGGGGTAGATAAGTTGTGGGGGGGGGTTGTGTTTTGGGGAGGGGTAGATAAGTTGTGGGGGGGTTATGTTTTGGGGAGGGGTAGATAAGTTGTGGGGGGGGGTTGTGTTTTGGGGAGGGGTAGATAAGTTGTGGGGGGGGTTGTGTTTTGGGGAGGGGTAGATAAGTTGTGGGGGGGGTTGTGTTTTGGGGAGGGGTAGATAAGTTGTGGGGGGGGTTGTGTTTTGGGGAGGGGTAGATAAGTGAAAAAAGTGAAGAAGAGAACAGTGAACACTAGTAGTATGAGGTGGAGTAGCTATATATTTCTTCCTTTTTTTTCCAGTTGAATATAAATTACGTTGTCCCCATCATGTTAAGGGGAGATATCCACTTGAGGGATTTTTTTCATGACTCCTTTCTCCCTCATGTTTAGCCCCATTGTTTTCCTAATATTAAGACGTTCGCCCCATTATTTTGACAATTTTAAGAACTTTCAACCCATTTCGGTCAATTTTAAGACCTTTCGTGCCATTTAGGTGTCGATTTTATCCTGGCGAGCGATAGCGAGCCTGTAATTTAAGAGTAACCGGCTTTCAGCCGGGACATTTTTCTACCGAAAAATGTACAAATTTATCTTGAAAGGGGCTCAAGGGGGTGTAATCTTAAGCTTGAAGGATATCTACGGACCAAACTAAAAACCTCCCCTTAACTCAGCTAATATTAATATGAATTGTAGCATCATATGTTATCAATTAAGAATATCAATCATTATTATGATGCATGTATTTACAGTAGTGATTTCCATTAAGTACAGAAGTAGTCAGCTATAACATAACATTTCCATTAAGTACAGAATAGTCAGCTATAACATAACATTTCCATTAAGTACAGAATAGTCAGCAATAACATAACATTTCCATTAAGTACAGAATAGTCGGCTATAACATAACATTTCCATTAAGTACAGAATAGTCAGCTATAACATAACATTTCCATTAAGTACAGAATAGTCAGCAATAACATAACATTTCCATTAAGTACAGAATAGTCGGCTATAACATAACATTTCCATTAAGTACAGAATAGTCAGCTATAACATAACATTTCCATTAAGAACAGAATAGTCAGCAATAACATAACATTTCCATTAAGAACAGAATAGTCAGCTATAACATAACATTTCCATTAAGAACAGAATAGTCAGCTATAACATAACATTTCTATTAAGAACAGAATAGTCAGCAATAACATAACATTTCCATTAAGTACAGAATAGTCAGCTATAACATAACATTTCCATTAAGAACAGAATAGTCAGCAATAACATAACATTTCCATTAAGTACAGAATAGTCGGCTATAACATAACATTTCCATTAAGAACAGAATAGTCAGCAATAACATAACATTTCCATTAAGAACAGAATAGTCAGCTATAACATAACATTTCCATTAAGTACAGAATAGTCAGCTATAACATAACATTTCCATTAAGAACAGAATAGTCAGCTATAACATAACATTTCCATTAAGTACAGAATAGTCGGCTATAACATAACATTTCCATTAAGAACAGAATAGTCAGCTCTAACATAACATTTCCATTAAGAACAGAATAGTCAGCAATAACATAACATTTCCATTAAGTACAGAATAGTCAGCAAAACATAACATTTCCATTAAGAACAAAATAGTCAGCAATAACATAACATTTCCATTAAGTACAGAATAGTCGGCTATAACATAACATTTCCATTAAGAACAGAATAGTCAGCAATAACATAACATTTCCATTAAGAACAGAATAGTCAGCTATAACATAACATTTCCATTAAGTACAGAATAGTCAGCTATAACATAACATTTCCATTAAGAACAGAATAGTCAGCTATAACATAACATTTCCATTAAGTACAGAATAGTCAGCAATAACATAACATTTCCATTAAGTACAGAATAGTCAGCTATAACATAACATTTTCGCCAGGTGAACACAGCATCACTATAGGTGGAAAGTGGGGCGGGAAGGGAAGATTATGTGAGGTGTGATGGTAGTGGTTAGTTGAAGAGAGATGTGGGATTTGAGGAGAGGAGGGGAGGTGGGAAGTTGAAGGGAGTGGTGAGGTAAAAGATATAAGAAGAGCTGTGATAAAAAGGTGAGCGAAGTGAGGAGAAGTTAGTAAAGTTTGTTAAGGGGAGATTTTTAGTTGATGCCCTAGACTTCCATCAAGCTTAAAATTACACCCCCTAGACCCCCTTTCAAGATAAACTTGTACATTTTTCGGAAGAAAAATGTCCCGGCCGAAGGCCGGTTCCCCTTAAGTTACAGGCTCGCTATCGCTCGCCAGGAAAAATCGACACCTAAATAGCGCGAATAGTCTTAAAATTTACAGAAATGGGGCGAGGGTTCTTAAAATCGCCGAACTAATGGGGCAAGCGTCTTAAAATCTCAAAAGCAATGGGGCTAAACATGAGGGAGAAAGGGATCCAGAAAAAAGTCCTCCAGGTGGAAATCTCCCCTTAATGAATGCAAGGGGCAGGAAGGGGAGTTGAGGTGAGGTATGGTGACACGGGAAGGGGAGAAGGGAGGAATGTATTGAAGTGAAGTGGGAATAAATTGCGAGAAGAACAGAGATGTGGAGATAATTAATGTTGTTAGAAGGTTCGGGAGGGTGGAATGGTGAGGAGGGTGGAGAGGTTGCAGGAGGAGGAAGTCAGGGAGGAGTACAGGAGAGCAGTGGAAAGACGACTAGGTGGGTTCGACCTGGAAGTTATGGAGGTAGTGGAGGAGATGAGCAAGGTGTTTAAGGATGAGATCTGTGCAGCATGTGAGGAGGTGTGTGGAGTGAGGAGAAGAGGGAGGGGAGTGAAAGGTACAGCATGGTGGACAGAAGAGGTAAGAATAGCTGTGGAAGAAAAGAAGAAAGCATATAGAGAGTGGTTGGGTAGTAGAGGGAATGAAGATTCCGAGAGACAGAAATGAGCGAGGTACGTGGAGAGTAAGAGGGTGGTGAAGAGAGTAGTGAAGGAAAGTAAGAGAAGAGTAGATGAGGAATTTGGAAGGAATCTGAGTGTAAAATGGAGGGAGAGTAAGAAACTGTTCTGGAAAGAAGTCAAGAAAGTTAGGGAAGGTAGCAAGGGAAACAGTAAGGGTGTGAAAGATAAGAATGGGAGAATGCTAGCCGAGAAGCAAGAGAGAGTCGAAAGATGGAGGGAGTACTTCAGTGAGTTGCTAAATGAAAGGAATGAAGAGCCAGCAAACATAGCTGGATATGGTATGGGAGGGAGAAGAAGAGAAGTAGTGGAGGAGGAGGTGGGGATCAGGAGGTCAGAAGTGTCGGAAGCCATGAAAAGAGTGAAGTTGGGGAAAGCACCAGGAACAGATGGAGTGTGTGGGGAAATGTTGAGGTATGGTGGTGAGATAGTGATAGAATGGGTATGGAAAATGTGCAAACTAGCATGGGAGAAGGGGAGTGCACCCGATGACTGGAAGACTGGCATAATAGTCCCCCTATATAAGGGCAAAGGGGAAAGAGGAGTGTGTGGTAACCACCGAGGAATATGTCTTCTAAGCGTAGTAGGGAAGGTATACAGTAGGGTAGTGATTGAGAGAGTGAGAGTGAGAACGGAGAAATGGATAGGCGACGAGCAGGGAGGCTTTAGGAAGGGAAGAGGATGTGTAGATCAGATTTTTACCCTGAATTGTGTTGTGGAGAAGTATCTGGAGAAGAAACAAAAGGTGTATGTTGCCTTTATGGACTTGGAGAAGGCCTATGACAGAGTGGATAGAGAAGGTTTGTGGAAAGTACTTAGAATATACGGAGTAGAGGGCAAGTTGCTGAAAGCAGTGAAGAGCATGTATGAGGGTGCAAAGGCGGCAGTACGTGTGGAGAGTGAGCAGAGCGAGTTCTTTGACCTGAATGTTGGTTTGAAACAGGGGTGTGTGATGTCCCCGTGGTTGTTTACTGTATATATGGATGGAGTTATGAAAGAAATACTATCAAGAGCAGTGGATGTTGGTGTATCGCTGAAAAGGGAGGGAATTGAGTGGAAGCTACCTATACTGCTGTTTGCGGATGATACAGTTCTGATGAGTGATAATGAATGGGAGTTGCAGGGTCTGGTAAATGAGTTTGGAACAGTGTGCGAAAAACGGAATTTGAAGGTAAATACGGGGAAGAGCAAGGTTATGGTCTTCGAAAGGGGTGAAGTCACAGAGTGTGAGATGAAGCTGAACGGTCAGGCTATGGAGATCGTCAACTCTTTTAAGTATCTGGGCAGTGTGTTGAGTAAAGATGGGACTATGGATGAAGAGGTGCGGGAGAGGGTACAACAGGGGAAGAGGGTTGTAGGAACGCTAAAAGCAGTAACAAGAAATAGGGTGGTCAGTATGGAAGTGAAGAAGTCCTTGCATGACAGTGTGGTAATCCCGACACTGACTTACGGAAGCGAAGCATGGACGTTGGTTGAGAGACTCAGACCAAGAGTGAGAGCAGTGGAAATGAATTACTTAAGGAGTGCGTGCGGAATTACATGGAGGGATAGACAGACTAATGAGGAAGTAAGAAGGAGGTGTGGTGTGGAGGTAGATGTGCTGGAAAGTGTGAAAAGGAACAACTTGAGATGGTTCGGCCATATGGAACGTATGGAAAGCGAGAGAATGACTAAGAGGGTGTACGAGAGCGAGGTGGAGGGACAGAGGGGGAGAGGTAGACCGAATATGAGGTGGAAGGATGGAGTGAGGAACTACATGAATGAAGGCGGTGCTGGTTGGGGGGAGGGGCGTCGACTGACTGGGGACAGAGGTGCATGGGGGCGGTTCGTTCGTGGCCACCCCTTCGGGGATCACGGCGTCAGGCAATAGATAGATAGATAGAAGGTTCGGGATATGAGCAGATGAAGTGTAGTTGTGAAAAAAGGGTAGATGTGATGAAATAAATAAGAAAAGGACATAGGCTACCTGATCAAGTGAAAGGTGACATCTGGTGGTTTGGGAACACCCCCATTGTGAGGTGAGGGAATGGTGACATGTTGGGGTGAGGTGGGTGAATAGAAGTTGTTGTGGCAGTTACATCTGGTGGTTTGGGAACACCCCCATTGTGAGGTGAGGGAATGGTGACATGTTGGGGTGAGGTGGGTGAATAGAAGTTGTTGTGGCAGTTACATCTGGTGGTTTGAGAACACCCCCATTGTGAGGTGAGGGAATGGTGACATGTTGGGGTGAGGTGGGTGAATAGAAGTTGTTGTGGCAGTTACATCTGGTGGTTTGAGAACACCCCCATTGTGAGGTGAGGGAATGGTGACATGTTGGGGTGAGGTGGGTGAATAGAAGTTGTTGTGGCAGTTACATCTGGTGGTTTGAGAACACCCCCATTGTGAGGTGAGGGAATGGTAACATGTTGGGGTGAGGTGGGTGAATAGAAGTTGTTGTGGCAGTTACATCTGGTGGTTTGAGAACACCCCCATTGTGAGGTGAGGGAATGGTGACATGTTGGGGTGAGGTGGGTGAATAGAAGTTGTTGTGGCAGTTACATCTGGTGGTTTGAGAACACCCCCATTGTGAGGTGAGGGAATGGTGACATGTTGGGGTGAGGTGGGTGAATAGAAGTTGTTGTGGCAGTTACATCTGGTGGTTTGAGAACACCCCCATTGTGAGGTGAGGGAATGGTGACATGTTGGGGTGAGGTGGGTGAATAGAAGTTGTTGTGGCAGTTACATCTGGTGGTTTGAGAACACCCCCATTGTGAGGTGAGGGAATGGTGACATGTTGGGGTGAGGTGGGTGAATAGAAGTTGTTGTGGCAGTTACATCTGGTGGTTTGAGAACACCCCCATTGTGAGGTGAGGGAATGGTGACATGTTGGGGTGAGGTGGGTGAATAGAAGTTGTTGTGGCAGTTACATCTGGTGGTTTGAGAACACCCCCATTGTGAGGTGAGGGAATGGTGACATGTTGGGGTGAGGTGGGTGAATAGAAGTTGTTGTGGCAGTGCGCAATAACGGGAATCCTGGAACAATCTGTTTGCACAATGGATGAACCTGTGTATAGATAGATGTCAGTGCTACACAATGCCGTGGAATGTAATACATGGTATCACACTCGGTGACCTTTCCACTACACAATAAGATACATCAACGGATTGTGAACATTATTTGTTTTTATATTTAAACAAAAGCCCTGACACGAAATATGAAAACAAGGTGAGCCACTTCCTATATATGTCAATACAGTTATTTTTCAGCAAAGATTAAGGGGAGGTTTTTAGTTTGGTCTCTAGATATCCATCAAGCTTAAGATTACACCCCCTTGAGCCCCTTTCAAGATACATTTGTACATTTTTCGGTAGAAAAATGTCCCGGCTGAAAGCCGGTTCCTCTTAAATTACAGGCTCGCTATCGCTCGCCAGGATAAAATCGACACCTAAATTGCACGAAAGGTCTTAAAATTGACAGAAATGGGTTGAAAGTTCTTAAAATCATCAAAATAATGGGGCGAACGTCTTAAAATTAGACAAGCAATGGGGCTAAACATGAGGGAGAAAGGGGTCCAGAAAAACAATCCCTAAGTGGATATCTCCCCTTAAGACAACTTATCCAACATAAGTTTGATATATTAGCAACATATTCATCATTTTTGTGAACGTAACAGAAAATTGATGCTAAACAAAATCAGACGAAATTTGGTTGACCCAATCGTGTGCCCTGGATACTAAAAACATTTAAGACGTTGCATATCCCTCTGAGCATCGTGTCTTAATATCCAACTTCACAACTCGCGCCACCGATACTTCACATATAATACTTGGGTGAATGTTGCTGTATACTCTAGTGGATGTTATAAGTGTGTGGGCAGGATATGTAACAGTATTTACACACATCCAAAAAAACATAGTAAACTGCTAAAATCATTGGGTTATACTTTTAAGGGCACTGAATAGGCAGCACAATTACCAACAAAATGCCCTATTTTCAGCAGCCATAACCATAATGGTGAGGGTGGTCAGCATTAATGTCCAACAGTTGTGTAGTGTGGGAACTGGACTGTAGTATATACACCATAGTTAACAAGGTGAAGGGCATTAAGGGGGCATTTCCACTTGAGGGATTTTTTTCTTGACTCCTTTCTCCCTCATGTTTAGCCCCATTGCTTTTCTAATGTTAAGACGTTCGCCCTATTATTTTGACGATTTTAAGAACTTTTGACCCATTTCTGTCAAATTTAAAGACCTTTCGTGCCATTTAGGTGTCGATTTTATCCTGGCGAGCGATAGCGAGCCTGTAATTTAAGAGGAACCGGCTTTCAGCCGGGACATTTTTCTACCGAAAAATGTACAAATTTATCTTGAAAGGGGCTCAAGGGGGTGTAATCTTAAGCTTGATGGATATCTAGGGACCAAACTAAAAACCTCCCCTTAACCCTTAATTGGCGGCGCGCAACATATGTCGAGTGAAATAAATTTGGACTAAGTGGCGGTGCACGACATCTGTCGAGCGCCATTTTCAGCACGTAATGTTGCTGAGAGAGAGAGCTGAGCGGTGTGAGGAGCGTAGTAAGCCTCTGACTGCCACCCACCACCGCGGTGGACCAACTGAAGTGAATCCCACCCTTCCCTCCCCTCTCACACTGCTACACAGGGAATTATGTGGGGAAAGTACCTAATTACATGGTTTTTGCACTCGTGTTGCACGATCGTTGCAAGAGAACCAGTGGTCGTACAAGGATGGTTCAGGTGTCATTGGAAAGCTCTGTTTATGCCCTTTCAGGGATAGATACTTGTTTTACGCTCTGGGTCTTATTTAGGCATGAAAATGATCACGTAAACAACCCTATTTAGGGTAAAAACACCCCGCTGGGCGCTACCGTCAAATAGACCACCTAGCCCGCCAATAAGGGGTTAATGTACTGTACACTAGCCTGGCTTTGCTTTCACACACTATTGGTGCTTGTGGTGGCAGTGCTTGCTTTCTGGTTTGCAGTGTTCCTACTCTTTATATTTGTTTATGTGTGTTCTTATTCAGTTACGTATATCATTACATTATGAGCTTATTATGTATTATATAATTTATATTTGTATCTATAACCACCACTGGGCGTTCGGGCTTAAGGGGAGATCTCCACTTGAGGGATTTTTTTCTTGACCCCTTTCTCCCTCATGTTTAGCCCCATTGCTTTTGATAGGCCCTATTATAAAACGTTTGCCCCATTAGTTTAGCGATTTTAAGAACTTTCACCCCATATTAAGACCTTTCGTGCCATTCAGGTGTCGATTTTATCCTGGCGAGCGATAGCGAGCCTGTAATTTAAGAGGAACCGGCCTTTGGCGGGGAAATTTTTCTACCGAAAAATGTACAAATTTATCTTGAAAGGGGGTCAACGGGGTGACATTTTTAGATTGCTGGAGTACTCCTCCAGCAATCTTAAAATGTCACCCCGTTGACCCCCTTTCAAGATAAATTTGTACATTTTTCGGTAGAAAAATTAGAAACAAATTAGAAACAAACTAAAAACCTCCCCTTAAAAGACCCTCCACCGTAAACAGAAATAAGCTAGGTAATTGAATGAGTCGCCTCGGCATATAGAAGCATATGAAAGCGTTTAATTTGTGTCCACCCCCTCTCGGGGATTAAATTATCTGGCAATAGGTAAACATATTTATAACTGATAAATATGTAGGTCGTAAGGACGCCATTGTAATGGACAGGTTAAAGTTGGTATAGTTGTGAACAGAACCGGCCATTAAAGAGTCCGTATCACCAACCCAGCCTGACATCTTATTCTGCTTACATAAATTAGTTCAGCCTTAACTTGTGGTGAGAGAGAGAGAGAGAGAGAGAGAGAGAGAGAGAGAGAGAGAGAGAGAGAGAGAGAGAGAGAGAGAGAGAAAATCCAGAGAGAGAGAGAGAGAGAGAGAGAGAGAGAAAATCCAGAGAGAGAGAAAATCCAGAGAGAGAGAGAAAGAGAAAATCCAAAGAGAGAGAAAATCCAGAGAGAGAGAGAGAGAGAGAAAATCCAGAGAGAGAGAGAGAGAGAGAGAGAGAGAGAGAGAAAATCCAGAGAGAGAGAGAGAGAGAGAGAGAGAGAGAGAAAATCCAGAGAGAGAGAGAGAATCCAGAGAGAGAGAGAGAATCCAGAGAGAGAGAGAGAGAGAGAATCCTGCATTTGGAGCTACCAACTTCTTAATATTGTGCCGAGATTTAATTGATCATTTACTAAAATTCACTAACCTTATCAAAATATTGATCTCACTTGCTATTACCCATTCCGACTTAATATGAGGATGCGTGTGTTTGTCTTTATATCCCCCCCCCCCCCCCCCCACCTGTTTTTCTCTCTCTCATACATTATATTATCCCCAACAAGCCAGACAGTTATCACCACTACCTTGAGGACAACTACATTTGTATTTTAATGTGTGCATTAACTCCTCTAGTATGTTGAGGCTTTGTTTCATTGTATGGTAGCTATTATTTAACATTGTTATTCAGATTAGTAACGACCAGTAGGAATTAAAGAGTTAAGTGAAGTCAGTCATACCAGCTTGATTCCTAGAGGTCCTTCCTAAGCTGAGTAAATTCGTTTAGTATAAGCCATAATTACAATGACACCATCGTATTGAGGGTATAAAATATAATGATGGTGACGGTCTGGGGTGCATGCTGGGTGCGGCATAGCTTAGGGATCAGTGCTAAGCGCAATACAAGCAGATATGCTCGTGTCCTAAGTATGAATATGAAGTCAAATAATTGTTAGAAGTGGTGTGTTTATGTCCAAATGATAAACACAAATATACATCACCACTGGAAAGTAAGTGGGTATTCACGGGTCCCAAGATAATCTCAAGATAATCTGGGCGAAGAATAGGTGACTGGATAATGTGGTATCAAAGAACGGCAGAGCATCCCCTGTGATTGTTCTATTGGCTGGGGTTGGCATCTCTAATGTGTCCCCTACTGTTCTGTCCATTCCTATGTGCTATGACGATCTCCTCTTTTTCATATATAATATGCTCGCTCTCGCTCTCTCTCTCTCTCCTCTCTCTCTCTCTCTCTCTCTCTCTCTCTCTCTCTCTCTCTCTTTCTCTCTCTCTAACCCCGTCTTGTCTACAGGGTTACATTTAGTGGTATTATTTACTTTTAACATTAAGGTATATCGAGAATATATACCTTGCAGTCACTTACACTCATAATATACTGTACAATATGTGTTAATAATCGCTCGCTACTTTTCATATTACTTAATATTATTTTTATTAATCTACTTAAATAATATTATTATCTTAGCAAATGATAATGAAGATCATGTTTACAATAATTCATCCTACTGTCATGTGTTTATGTGTGAGTGAGTGTACATATGTGTACGTGTGTCATAATATTGGGTCCCGATGGCATATACATACATTCAGTATTTTATTCCACAGCTTGTATGTAGAACTAGGGAATACTATTTTTGCCAATTTGTAGGTATTATTGGTAGGCTACTTCAAACAAACTATGGGCGATTGTTATTGGGAACTAAAGTAATATTGTATTTAATTTTATAATAAAAGATATTTTGCCGCCGCGCACGCGCACATAGGTGGATGAAAATTGCACCAGATATTCCTCAAACCACTGGAATCAAATGGTATAAAACGTTAACACAATACTGGTTATACAGTCTGGATTAGCCGACAAAGCACCTGCCTTCCCTTAACCCATTGGCTACGTTCCGGAACGCCATGGCAATTTACAGCAATTTCCAGGCGATTAACCGGTAAAGGCGAGAACACTCTTAAGAGGTTTTGGTGGGCAAAGGCGACAAACCTCTTAAGATCCAAGGCCAAAGAAAAGCCTTTTAAAAGGCCCCAGTAGCACTCAAAACAAAGGAATGTGTGATTAAGTGAGATCATTCCTCTCCATACCTCCACGTGTCAAAACCCCCTCCTTCTCCCCCCTTCTATTATCCCTATTTTTCCTCTTATTCCCTTGTTTATTGGTTTATTTATCGCGCCAACATCTTCAATCCGGTTCCAAGGCGTGTTCCTGCGCCTACCGAGTGCGTTGTGTGAGAGAGAGTGTGTGAGAGAGAGACTCAGTCTGCTTGTAGGCTTCGGAGAGGGAGGGTATATGTCGTGTCCGCTTCACATTTCATGACTGGACGCTCGGCAATAATTTGCGATGTACACCCCCCAAATGCTATTCCCAGTTGTTTTATTGCTGTTACATGTTAATATCTTCATATTGAACGTAAAATAGCCGCATATGAATAAGTAATAACGATATTTATCGTAAAATGACGATTCTAGGTCTAATATTGCCGCCTGGCAAGAGGGTGTTCACTACATACAGCTCGCGCTTAATAGGTTAAAGCCTGTTAAAGCCGTAGAAATGGAGTGTCAGTGGGCGGGAGCGTGAGGTACCCAACTCCGACCGCCAGTATGTCAGTCCGTGCGCTGAGACCCCAGCCCCGGGTCTCAACAGTGCTGCCAAAGGCAAAAATAGTGCTACATTGCTCATAAATAGCGAGTTTTACCCAATGTCTATGGTAGCGCTGCAGGTGAACCCCGCGAACTACGAAACTCATTCTAGTGTCATTTTGAAGCTATTTTCGTCTAATTTTCGGCTGAATACATATAATTTCATGCAGAAACTTGATTAATCATTCAGGAGTGCCTGAATATGCCCTAAATAGCCCAAATATGCCTGCAGAGAAAGGGTTAAAAATAGCGACATGAAAATCTGTCTAGTCAATATTTTACTCTGCAGGAGTAATTATGTTATCAAAATAATCCTCAACACCAGTAGCCATATAACCAATGTAAAGAGAGGAACAACTTGAGTCAACTCATTGAAGCTTCAGGAGATAGGGTTATGTATATTTTCTATATAAACCGATCATTTGTAAATATTCGCCAGTGACTGTGGTCAGCTGTACCAGGTTCATCTGTTGACCACTATACTATCTTCACAAACCGGTACGGACAATATAAATATATATCGTGTCCTTCTCACGCACCATCTATAGTCATCCCAATTGTTATTATATTTAATTCCAATTACACAGTTACAAAGATAGCTTTTATTCGCAAATGCCTATTAGGTAAATGAATATAATTGTATATTACGAGATCTCGTTCCCTTATCACCCTAAGAGCGGCTAGGCGGTAACTTTTTACGTACCGCCCAGCGTTTTTTTTTTTTTACCATAAATGGCCTTGTTTCCGTGCTCTTTTTCATGCATAAACAAGAGCCAGAGCGTAATACAATTATGTATCCCTGAAAGGGCGTTAATTGGGCTTTCCAATTACACCTGAACCATCCTTCTACGATCACTGGTTGTCTTGCAACGATCGTGCAACCGAAAGGCAAAATCGATAAAATACGGTCATTTCGTTACATAATTACATGTGTAGCGAGTGATGGAGGGTGGAGTAGGGTGGAGTACATCTCAGTAGCTCCACGGCCACCATGGCGAGCGGTCATGAGGCAACCTACGCTCCTCCCACCGCTCCGCTCTCTCTCAGAGCACATTAAGTGCTCAAAATTGCATGCGACTATAGCCGGGCCCCGCCACATAGGCCACATTTATTTCACTCGACTATAGCTGGGCACCGCCAGTTAAGGGTTAATGAAGAAACTCATATTTTTCATTTTGATAGGCTTTCATACTCGATAATGTCTAAATAATAGAAATCGTGTCTACCCGGCTCAGACAATCAGTAGGATATGCAATCACGTATCTCGCTCTTCATTCCCCATTCTGATGGGATTTTAACCGAAGAACCAAACGCTCCAAAACGATTCATCGCTACTGTATTTGAGCCTCAGAAAAAAAAAAATAATAATTCATTCCCAACTTTGATCTTAATAATTCGGCAAGTCCCGCACATCTACCATTCACTTTTGAGGCTGGAAAAATATAGATCAGAAGAGTGACAGAGGTACAGGGAAATGTGAGAAGCAAGAACGAAAGAGACAGGAAGTTAGATAGACGGAGATAAACAATACAAACACAATAATAACACAAAAGTAAATGAGATAATAACATAGTGACAGGCAACAGAGATATATAGAAAAGCGGAAGTATAACCCTCAGTAGCCCCCTTATCTCTCTCTCTCTCACCTGTCAGTATTTCTAATTAAAGGTATTGTTCACATTGCCTGGAGCCGTTCAGCCTCTTCGACAGCCACAGCAGTATTTCATTAATTTTATAGCTAAGGACAATACATTAAACTTTCTTTTGAACGGGACACGTAATAAAAAGTTTACTGTGACAGTTTTCTTAATATATGTTGCACTCTACTATTGCGGCTGCATTCATTATAATTGATACAGTCACATAAATTAACCCACTGGACCCCAGCAACACGCGTTATGTGTCGCCTATGTATGTAGCGCACAGTCCCAGCGACACAACGGTTGCATCCATCTTAATTACTCTTGTCCTATGGCACCTAGAGGGTTCAGATTTGTATAATGATCCCACGGAACAATACCGATGGTTAGCAACTCTCCAAGTCCAGCCACGTGCGTGTGGGCGCGCATGGGAGTGATTTTCCAGTTTACTGTGTACCCTGATAGCAAGAAGATCACCAGGAGTGCGGCCCTTAACACCTAACCGACAGTGAACATCATATGACGGGCGAGAGAATATTGGCCACCCCTGCGGTGCCCATCATATGACGGGTGCCATTTTGAGGACGTTATGAGCTCTGAGAGAGAGTCTGCGCATTGGGAGGATGATAGTTGGCTTGGACCGCTCGGCACTACGTCGGGGCCGCCTCTGACATGTAGTAATAATAATAATAATAATCTTCTGGTTACTTATATAGCGCCCGTCTCTCCTCCTTCGAGGATTCGCAAGCGCTTGGCTTTCTTTAGTCTACCAGAGACCATCACCCATCCCCCTTGCTCATGGGGAGATGGTAACCGCCGGCTGTATCCCAGAAAAACTTTTCAATCTGAGCGGGGATTGAGTGCGAGACCTTCAAGGTGGGAATCAGGCACGCTATCAACTGAGCCAGCCGGACGGCTGCCGTACCTCGCGAGACAAGGAAAAAACCATGAAAATTACCTTATTTTAGGGTATATTCACCTCCGGTTACACGATCGCTGCCAGATAACCCGTGGTCGTACAAGGATGATTCAGGTGTCATTGGAAAGCTCCATTATCGCCCTTTCACATATATAAATTGTATTATGCTCTGGCTCTTTTTTATGCATGAAAAAGAGCATGGAATGAAGCTTATTTTCGGTAAATATACCCACCCAGCAGCTCGGCCATGTCAACAAGCATGCCCGCTTTTAAAGAGTTAAGGAAACCATACTGGCGTTCTGAAATTAGATTATGGGATGATAAATGCTTAAGATATTTTGAGTTAAGATTAGTTTAAAAAACTTTAGAGATGCAAGAAATGAGAGCAATTGGATGATAGTTGGTGGGTTGAGAGCAGTCACCCTTCTTTGGAACAGGTTGAATAAGAGTAAACTTCCATCAAGAAGGAAAGATGTTATAGGAAAGACAGAGACCAAAGAACTTGCCTAGTTTTTTAGTACAACAGGAGGAACACCATCCGGTATGTACGGCTTCATAGTATTAAGCACAGAGAGGGCAGAAAGTACATCCTTCGAAGAGATTATGATATTAGGCATGAGTAAGTGAGAGGGGGTGGAGAGGGAGGAATGGCAAATGAAACAAATAGCCCACTACACGATATATACCCAGGCCACCAGACGGATGGAGCCACTTAGTGAGGCCATGGCAGACTGAGTGCTGACCTTAACTGTAGCACTGTCAGAGAGTTGGGGAAAAAGTTCCTCCTCTCTTTGTGTTGGGTGAGGGAAATTAATTGGCGACGATGGTAATGGGGAAATGGTCTTCAGCCTTAATTGGAAAGCGGCGAGTCAATATCACATTTGTTTTTTCTTTTTGGTGTGGAGGGGAGAATTAAGTGGGCGAAGCACTTACCAAGCAGCCAGAGCAACAGAGGAAGTATAATGGAGATCAATAAGAAGTAATTGCGAATGAAATGTCCCCAAGCAGTATTATAATGAAGATTGATGATAGTAGGGTAAGTAGAAGACAACACATGATGTATAGTAGTAACTACTGTATATAGGGACAGTTGAAAAGAGGAGATAAAACAGAAATTAGAGTGTTGTAGTGTTATCGTTACTTAATAATTACCCAAAAGAGCATTACACAATGGGGAACATTAGCATTAGTTTATTTTCTAGTACGTTTAGAATGGTTGTAATAAATTCGGTAAACTGCATAGTTAGATTGTCATCAACAGCAAATCTTGTGGGCCATAGATAGGTATGTAACGCACAAAAGCAAGTCTATCTTAGTTCAACTGTAGTACTTAAGGTAACTAAGTGGCCTTCCCATACCTCTTGAGGGTAAATCATCGAAGAAAAATACAAACATGTTATCGGAAATTGGACACCGATTTGTCAGATGAAATTTATAATGGGGAGAGAGTATGAGCTAAATATTTTACTGATATTTTGAATAGGGATAAGGAAATGGGAGCTCTCTCACTTACGTAATGAAAATGGTAGGGACCCTCACACTCTCCTACCTATATACTGTATATGTTAATATACAAAGGTTAGAGTAAGCCCACTCCTATGTATAAGAGTATGGCTTACTGTGTTTTCGTAATTCGGGTTTTCGGAAAGATCAGTTGCTGATTTATAGAATGGGTCAGATAGATAGATACATCACCAACTATATATACTGTATATATATATATATATATATATATATATATATATATATATATATATATATATATATATATATACATAATGTCCGGCGGAAGGACATATGCAGAAAGTGACCGTAGACGGGAAGCCATTCACCTTTCAGGCTGTCTGTCCGTATATCAGTCTAGGATGATCTGAGCTTTCCAAATCCTTCCCTCAATACAGACACACACAATAACCCGCTTTTGTAGAATTGACACACCTAGAGCAAATTGCATATTGATAGGACGGTAACAGTGAACAGACTATTAACCTATCTGCCATGTGTATCTAGTGTTCTTTTGTTGTCTGCCTCTCTGTCTGTTACCCTATATGTGTCTGTTTACATATGTAATTATTTATTTGTTGTTTTACTCCTCACAGTTTTCATACAAAACTGTTTCTCCCTATTAATCCTAGTCTCTGTTTTTCCAGCTGACGGTAAATTGCCACGTCTCTAATTTGATTACTCATAGTTATAACGACGATTTTGGAGCGAAAACATGTTGATAATTATATACGCTTGACCTTTAACTGACGCAGAGCCATAAAAGATTCATATTCTCCCATCAAATATCGAAAAATCAGTTGCTAATGAATTCAATTTACCGTCAGCTGAAACAAATCCGATTATAGTCACATATTATTTTAATGTGTAATGTTGTCATGCTTTCTGTCTTTCCATCACTCTTTCCCTTATGTTATGTTTTTGTTTCTTTATATATTAATTCATGGGTTGAATTACCATGAATGACAAATTTAAAGGGAATGGATCAATAATTTACAACAATATGAATTGAATCAATAATGCAATAATAATATTCAGATAAAAACGGGAAGCTATATAATTGGGATAATGGATTGTTTGTATTTGCAATACAGTAAATGTGAATATATAAATACACCAATTTAGAAAGCATGAACAATTAAATTATGTATTAGGTCACATAAATTATGATGTACATTTAAACAAAATATTGGTTAAGCGTGTTACATTTACTTGTTATAATTTATGATGTAAGTGAACTTTCTCGATTGGCAAAACTGATATTATTTGATTTTATCTATATTTATGCACCCATGCCCGAAATATATTACAAACAGAGATTTTAAGCCAGGTAATCATACCGAATTGTCATGACATTACTTGGTACGCAGACTCACGCTACCCAATTAAATATGTATAGACATCGTGTGAATATATAATGCGATATATAAAATTGTTCTATGTGTTTAATCCAATGTGTGTCGCGAGAGCCGCTCTATTAAAAATAATATTATGAGAGGAGGTAGGTCGTCAAAGAGCTTCGTCCTTGTTGGAATTAATTGGCTGAGTGAAGTCATGTACTATATAGGCGCATGTCACGTTGGGTTAGGGTTGGTCATGAATTGTTTGAGAGAGAGAGAGAGAGAGAGAGAGAGAGAGAGAGAGAGAGAGAGAGAGAGAGAGAGAGTGTGTGTGTGTGTGTGTGTGTTTGTGTGTGAGTGAGAGAGTGAATGAGTGGTTCATGGTGTGAAGTGATATCGTACAGTGGTGTAGGTTTAAGGTATGTGTAATATTTAACGTGGCATTAGTACATGACCATAAAACACATATATAACTTATTAACGTGGATTTATCCTCCTAACATTTTTCTCTGTCCCATTCACATTATCTTTTCCTCCTAACCATCCTCCCGCTCCCTAGACTCGTATGACGCAGAGGTTGCCAGATTAGCAATAAGAAATAGAGTTCTCTCACTCTTATAATTACCTCTCCAAAATTAGTTTTCAGCCCACAGCTAACTCAAAGACAACTACAGAGGTTGAAGTAACTAAACTATCTATCTATCTATCTATTGCCTGACGCCGTGATCCCCGAAGGGGTGGCCACGAACGAACCGCCCCCATGCACCTCTGTCCCCAGTCAGTCGACGCCCCTCCCCCCAACCAGCACCGCCTTCATTCATGTAGTTCCTCACTCCATCCTTCCACCTCATATTCGGTCTACCTCTCCCCCTCTGTCCCTCCACCTCGCTCTCGTACACCCTCTTAGTCATTCTCTCGCTTTCCATACGTTCCATATGGCCGAACCATCTCAAGTTGTTCCTTTTCACACTTTCCAGCACATCTACCTCCACACCACACCTCCTTCTTACTTCCTCATTAGTCTGTCTATCCCTCCATGTAATTCCGCACGCACTCCTTAAGTAATTCATTTCCACTGCTCTCACTCTTGGTCTGAGTCTCTCAACCAACGTCCATGCTTCGCTTCCGTAAGTCAGTGTCGGGATTACCACACTGTCATGCAAGGACTTCTTCACTTCCATACTGACCACCCTATTTCTTGTTACTGCTTTTAGCGTTCCTACAACCCTCTTCCCCTGTTGTACCCTCTCCCGCACCTCTTCATCCATAGTCCCATCTTTACTCAACACACTGCCCAGATACTTAAAAGAGTTGACGATCTCCATAGCCTGACCGTTCAGCTTCATCTCACACTCTGTGACTTCACCCCTTTCGAAGACCATAACCTTGCTCTTCCCCGTATTTACCTTCAAATTCCGTTTTTCGCACACTGTTCCAAACTCATTTACCAGACCCTGCAACTCCCATTCATTATCACTCATCAGAACTGTATCATCCGCAAACAGCAGTATAGGTAGCTTCCACTCAATTCCCTCCCTTTTCAGCGATACACCAACATCCACTGCTCTTGATAGTATTTCTTTCATAACTCCATCCATATATACAGTAAACAACCACGGGGACATCACACACCCCTGTTTCAAACCAACATTCAGGTCAAAGAACTCGCTCTGCTCACTCTCCACACGTACTGCCGCCTTTGCACCCTCATACATGCTCTTCACTGCTTTCAGCAACTTGCCCTCTACTCCGTATATTCTAAGTACTTTCCACAAACCTTCTCTATCCACTCTGTCATAGGCCTTCTCCAAGTCCATAAAGGCAACATACACCTTTTGTTTCTTCTCCAGATACTTCTCCACAACACAATTCAGGGTAAAAATCTGATCTACACATCCTCTTTCCTTCCTAAAGCCTCCCTGCTCGTCGCCTATCCATTTCTCCGTTCTCACTCTCACTCTCTCAATCACTACCCTACTGTATACCTTCCCTACTACGCTTAGAAGACATATTCCTCGGTGGTTACCACACACTCCTCTTTTCCCTTTGCCCTTATATAGGGGGACTATTATGCCGGTCTTCCAGTCATCGGGTGCACTCCCCTTCTCCCATGCTAGTTTGCACATTTTCCATACCCATTCTATCACTATCTCACCACCATACCTCAACATTTCCCCACACACTCCATCTGTTCCTGGTGCTTTCCCCAACTTCACTCTTTTCATGGCTTCCCACACTTCTGACCTCCTGATCCCCACCTCCTCCTCCACTACTTCTTTTCTTCTCCCTCCCATACCATATCCAGCTATGTTTGCTGGCTCTTCATTCCTTTCATTTAGCAACTCACTGAAGTACTCCCTCCATCTTTCGACTCTCTCTTGCTTCTCGGCTAGCATTCTCCCATTCTTATCTTTCACACCCTTACTGTTTCCCTTGCTACCTTCCCTAACTTTCTTGACTTCTTTCCAGAACAGTTTCTTACTCTCCCTCCATTTTACACTCAGATTCCTTCCAAATTCCTCATCTACTCTTCTCTTACTTTCCTTCACTACTCTCTTCACCACCCTCTTACTCTCCACGTACCTCGCTCGTTTCTGTCTCTCGGAATCTTCATTCCCTCTACTACCCAACCACTCTCTATATGCTTTCTTCTAAACTAGATGTTTCTAAATACCCCTGATGGTAACAAAGGCTTTAAAGTATCCCTAGTAGGCTCAAAATTGCGTCATATGTCGGAGAGGGTTAATACCAGTTATCCCTTCTCTCTCTTCTCCTTCCTTCTCTTCTCCTTCCCCATAGTTTGTTTTTATTCTCCGTCCTTCCGTCATTCCTCCCTTCCCTCCTCTCCCTGCCATCCACCAGTTCGATCGTCTCCTGTTTCGCCAGTTACCAGGACTAAATGGCCGCCGTTCCAATTGGAGAATTGGATTGCCGAACGGTGTCAACGAGGGGGAATAGGCATAAAGCTGTGAGCAAGGCCGGACTTTATCAAAATATATATACTGCTGTGAGACGAGTAAGCATGTTCAACGTGACTTGACATAGCATAGCGTAGCATAGCATATTATAACACAGTAAAATAACATAAAATAAAGTGTAATATTACTTAACATAATAGAACAGAAATAGCAGAATGTGTGCATGTGTATGAATGAGACAAAAGGCAAAGCTTCCTGTAACAAGTGTCTCTCTCAAAGTTGAAAGCGTGACTGAAACACAGTTGTTGGTGTATTGGAAAGCAGTGTGGTGTGCTTCTTTAGTGTAGTGAAATGAATAGCAGGAGGAGGTGTTTTTGAATGCTAGCTGGATTACTCTCTGAGCAGGCGAGACAAACAGAAACAGTGAGGGAAGCCAGAATAATGAAACAGGGAGTTCCAGCAACTCTCTATCACATGTCTATGAGGCCTCCCCTGGGTCGTACCCTGCTCAATTGACCACTTGCGAGTTTCAATCTATAAGGAAGTTGGAGCCGTGAACATCGATATTAAAGAGAAATGCAATAATAATGTGGGTTTCTGATGGATAAAAAGTATGATCAATTGGGTTTTATGTATTTATATATGTATTATGACCGTATTGTTGCTGATAAATCACTTAAATATTGATGGCCACAGCTCCAACTTCCTTATAGACCAAAACTCGCAAGTAGTCAATTGGTGTCTACAAGCTCCCTAGTTGCGGAAATTCATCATACTTTAAAATAAAATATATCTAACCTGACATTTCAAGACGTAATATAATGTAACTAACCATTATGTAACCATTATGTAACCATTATGTAACCATTATGTAACCATTATGTAACACCACAGTATAGCATTATCTAGCAACACATAGCATAGTTTATCATAGCATAATAACAAACTTGACCAAAACTCTACGGGTGTGAGTATTAGCGAGGCACATGAAGCTTTGTAAGTGGATGTAGAAGAGAGTTAGTTATCCAGGCCTACTTAATTCAATTTAAGGGGAGATATATCGACTTGAGGGAATTTTTTGCTGGACCCCTTTCTCCCTCATGTTTAGCCCCATTGCTTTTGAGATTTTAAGACAGTCGCCCCATTAGTTTGGCGATTTTAAGAACTTTCGCCCCATTTCCGTCAATTTTAAGACCTTTCGTGGAATTTAGGTGTCGATTTTATCATGGCGAGCGATAGCGAGCCTGTAATTTAAGAGGAACCGGCTTTCAGCCGGGACATTTTTCTACCGAAAAATTTACAAATTTATCTTGAAAGGGGCTCAAGGGGGTGTAATCTGAACCTTGATGGATATCTAGAGACCAAACTAAAAACCTCCCCTTAAAGAACAGTTCATCTGAAATGTGTAGGGTAATACACAAATATTTCATTGGTAGCGTCTAATGGTCTAATACACAACAAAGATGTTAAGGTGTTATTTTGGTGTGCATGTGTGTGTCGAAAAGAAGTTGATTTGAACCTTTATAGTTTGTTGGAAAAATTAGTAAAAAGTATTTTGAAGGTGTGGTCAAAACCTGGAGAGAGAGAGAGAGAGAGAGAGAGAGAGAGAGAGAGAGAGAGAGAGAGAGAGAGAGAGAGAGAGAGAGAGAGAGAGAGAGAGAGAGAGTGTGTGTGTGTGTGTGTGACAGTAAATTTATACTGTTTTCTCTGTTTTAACTTTGTATTCACAATAACCTTATGTCATCCAATTCTGGCATCAAACAACACAAAGTAAAACGAATAGGTAACATTACAGGCTTCACATACTTTCATCTCTCTCTTTCTCTCCCTCTCCATGTTACTATCTCCGGGCCTCACAAACACAACAAACACATATCTCTGACAACTCGGTAAAAACACCAACAATCAACAACATCCCTCGATAGCTGTACATTGTTTTCCAGGACAAACAACCCACGGAACCATGCAGTTAAAATCGATTATATACAGTACACGAACACTAACCTTGATTATATACAGTACACGAACACTAACCTTGATTATATACAGTACACGAACACTAACCTTGATTATATACAGTACACGAACACTAACCTTGATTATATACAGTACACGAACACTAACCTTGATTATATACAGTACACGAACACTAACCTTGATTATATACAGTACACGAACACTAACCTTGATTATATACAGTACACGAACACTAACCTTGATTATATACACACTAACCTCGATTATATACAGTACACGAACACTAACCTTGATTATATACAGTACACGAACACTAACCTTGATTATATACAGTACACGAACACTAACCTTGATTATATACAGTACACGAACACTAACCTTGATTATATACAGTACACGAACACTAACCTTGATTATATACAGTACACGAACACTAACCTCGATTATATACAGTACACGAACACTAACCTTGATTATATACAGTACACGAACACTAACCTTGATTATATACAGTACACGAACACTAACCTTGATTATATACAGTACACGAACACTAACCTTGATTATATACAGTACACGAACACTAACCTTGATTATATACAGTACACGAACACTAACCTTGATTATATACAGTACACGAACACTAACCTTGATTATATACAGTACACGAACACTAACCTCGATTATATACAGTACACGAACACTAACCTTGATTATATACAGTACACGAACACTAACCTTGATTATATACAGTACACGAACACTAACCTTGATTATATACAGTACACGAACACTAACCTTGATTATATACAGTACACGAACACTAACCTTGATTATATACAGTACACGAACACTAACCTTGATTATATACAGTACACGAACACTAACCTTGATTATATACAGTACACGAACACTAACCTTGATTATATACAGTACACGAACACTAACCTTGATTATATACAGTACACGAACACTAACCTTGATTATATACAGTACACGAACACTAACCTTGATTATATACAGTACACGAACACTAACCTTGATTATATACAGTACACGAACACTAACCTTGATTATATACAGTACACGAACACTAACCTTGATTATATACAGTACACGAACACTAACCTTGATTATATACAGTACACGAACACTAACCTTGATTATATACAGTACACGAACACTAACCTTGATTATATACAGTACACGAACACTAACCTCGATTATATACAGTACACGAACACTAACCTTGATTATATACAGTACACGAACACTAACCTTGATTATATACAGTACACGAACACTAACCTTGATTATATACAGTACACGAACACTAACCTTGATTATATACAGTACACGAACACTAACCTTGATTATATACAGTACACGAACACTAACCTCGATTATATACAGTACACGAACACTAACCTTGATTATATACAGTACAGGTTTGTCGACAACCCTGACACAGACAGAGGGCTGGTACTACAAAACCAAACAGATAACCTCATCATCCTTAACGACATCCATCAACATACCCATATTCCTCACCAAGCCCTCTATAACCCATCATCTCCAGACATCACCTTTTGCTCCCCAGAACTCGCCCCCACAATATCCTGGAGGGTGGTCAGAACCTTAGGCTCTGACCACCTCCCGATCATTATCACCACCAAAACCAGACTCAGCCCAGCTAGCCACAAACACACATACACCAATTATAAAAGAGCTAACTGGGAAGCATTTACAAATGAGACCGAACAACACTTCACAACTCTAAACAGTACACCCATCACTAACATCAACAATGCTGTACACATACTCAATAAAACTATCCAAAACGCTGACAAGAAACACATTTCAAGAGGTAACAGAAAAAGACACAACCCCAACTTCACACCAGAAATTCAAAACCTCATCAGACAACGCGACACACTGAAACACTCCCCAGCACCCCACACACAAGACATCACACAACAAATTCAAGCACTCAACACCCAAACTAACAACAAAATACAAGAACAACAAAAACTAAATTGGAATAACTTCCTACAAACACTTGATCACAAAACAAACCCCAAAAAACTCTACAAAACACTAAACAGCATCACACTTTCCAACAGCAACACAACACAATCACATGCTGCAATCACAACAACAGACTCTACTCCTTCATGTAAACAACAAGCAAACACTCTCATCAATCACTTCTCACATGTCAGCCACCTAAAACCTCACAAAGACGACCGACGTGTCATCCGACGTAAGAGACAATTCCCCACAGACCCTGACTATACACCCTTCACCAATCACCAGACAAAGCATATCATCAACAATCTCAAGCACTCACCCGCCTGTGGCCTAGACAACATAAGCAACATACACCTCAGACACCTGGGACCACAAGGCATACAAACACTCACTAACATATCAAACTACAGCTATTCACACAACACAATACCAGACATTTGGAAGCATGGTATCATCATCACATTCCCCAAACCCAACAAAGACCCCACGCTACCCTCCTCGCACCGCCCCATTACACTCCTTTGCTCCCCCTCCAAAGTCATGGAACGCCTAGTATTACAACTAATTACACCCGACCTACCCCTAGCTCCAACACAACATGGCTTTAGGCCACTGCACTCCACAAACACTCTTCTCACAGACCTTACACAAAGAGCTTTTGACGGCATCAACTCAGCTAGACCACCACACAGATCACTATTAGCCACACTCGACATTAGTAAAGCCTTCGATGCCATCCCACGCCACAACCTAACAAACAAAATCTACAACACAAACATGCACAACAACACAAAAAGGTGGCTGGCCAACTTCCTAGCAGGCAGATGTGCACACGTATCTCTTGCCGGTCAGTCATCTAAAATCAGAAACTTTCCAAACGGAGTCCCACAAGGATCCGTCCTATCGCCCGCACTCTTCAATCTGTACATGCACGATATAACTACACCCAATACTCCCCAAATAAACTTAGCCTCCTATGAAGATGACATAACACTCACATGCACACACCATGACCCAAGAAGAGCAACAGATCTCCTTCAACCCTATCTCAACACACTACATGGCTGGTGCACTACAAACAGACTTAATCTAGCCCCAGCCAAATCCACCGCAACCCTGCTCACAAGCTGGACAGGTGAACACGAATACATCCCTCAACTCACCATAAACAACACAC
>JBAKBP010028040.1:0-29210 GCA_037953745.1 Lithodes maja | reverse complement strand
TTAGGAGATTCAAGCACTATATCACCAACAACGAAAACGATAGATAGTTTAGGAGATTCAAGCACTATATCACCAACAACGACAACGATAGATAGATAGCTTAGGAGATTCAAGCACTATATCACCAACAACGATAACGATAGACTGATAGTTTAGGAGATTCAAACACTATAACACCAACAACGATAACGATACATAGATAGTTTAGGAGATTCAAGCACTATATCACCAACAACGATAACGATAGATAGTTTAGGAGATTCAAGCACTATATCACCAACAATGATAATGATAGATAGTTTAGTAGATTCAAACACTATATCACCAACAACGATAACGATAGATAGTTTAGTAGATTCAAGCACTATATCACCAACAATGATAACGATAGATAGTTTAGGAGATTCAAGCACTATATCACCAACAACGATAACGATAGATAGTTTAGTAGATTCAAGCACTATATCACCAACAATGATAACGATAGATAGTATAGGAGATTCAAGCACTATATCACCAACAATGATAACGATAGATAGTTTAGGAGATTCAAGCACTATATCACCAACAACGATAATGATAGATAGTTTAGGAGATTCAAGCACTATATCACCAACAACGATAATGATAGATAGTTTATGAGATTCAATCACTATATCACCAACAACGAGAACGATAGATAGTTTAGGAGATTCAAACACAATATCACCAACAACGATAATGATAGATAGTTTAGGAGATTCAAGCACTATATCACCAACAACGATAACGATAGATAGTTTAGTAGATTCAAGCACTATATCACCAACAACGATAACGATAGATAGTTTAGGAGATTCAAGCACTATATCACCAACAACGAGAACGATAGATAGTTTAGGAGATTCAAACACTATATCACCAACAACGATAATGATAGATAGTTTAGGAGATTCAAGCACTATACCACCAACAACGATAACGATAGATAGTTAAGGAGATTCAATCACTATATCACCAACAACGATAACGATAGATAGTTTAGGAGATTCAGGCACTATATCACCAACAATGATAACGATAGATAGTTTAGGAGATTCAAGCACTATATCACCAACAACGATAACGATAGATAGTTTAGGAGATTCAAGCACTATATCACCAACAATGATAACGATAGATAGTTTAGGAGATTCAAGCACTATATCACCAACAACGATAACGATAGATAGATAGTTTAGGAGATTCAACCACTATATCACCAACAACGATAGATAGTTTAGGAGATTCAAACACTATATCACCAACAATGATAACGATCGATAGTTTAGGAGATTCAAACACTATATCACCAACAATGATAACGATAGATAGTTTAGGAGATTCAAGCACTATAACACCAACAACGATAACGATAGATAGTTTAGGAGATTCAAGCACTATATCACCAACAACGATAACGATAGATTGTTTAGTAGATTCAGGAACTATATCACCAACAACGATAACGATAGATAGTTTAGGAGATTCAAGCACTATATCACCAACAACGATAACGATAGATAGTTTAGGAGATTCAAGCACTATATCACCAACAACGATAACGATAGATAGATAGCTTAGGAGATTCAAGCACTTATCACCAACAACGATAACGATAGACTGATAGTTTAGGAGATTCAAACACTATAACACCAACAACGATAACGATACATAGATAGTTTAGGAGATTCAAGCACTATATCACCAACAACGATAACGATAGATAGTTTAGGAGATTCAAGCACTATATCACCAACAATGATAATGATAGATAGTTTAGTAGATTCAAACACTATATCACCAACAATGATAACGATAGATAGTTTAGTAGATTCAAGCACTATATCACCAACAATGATAACGATAGATAGTTTAGGAGATTCAAGCACTATATCACCAACAACGATAACGATAGATAGTTTAGTAGATTCAAGCACTATATCACCAACAATGATAACGATAGATAGTATAGGAGATTCAAGCACTATATCACCAACAATGATAACGATAGATAGTTTAGGAGATTCAAGCACTATATCACCAACAACGATAACGATAGATAGTTTAGGAGATTCAAGCACTATATCACCAACAATGATAACGATAGATAGTTTAGGAGATTCAAGCACTATATCACCAACAACGACAACGATAGATAGATAGTTTAGGAGATTCAAGCACTATATCTCCAACAACGATAACGATAGACTGATAGTTTAGGAGATTCAACCACTATATCACCAACAACGATAGATAGTTTAGGAGATTCAAACACTATATCACCAACAATGATAACGATCGATAGTTTAGGAGATTCAAACACTATATCACCAACAATGATAACGATAGATAGTTTAGGAGATTCAAGCACTATAACACCAACAACGATAACGATAGATAGTTTAGGAGATTCAAGCACTATATCACCAACAACGATAACGATAGATTGTTTAGTAGATTCAGGAACTATATCACCAACAACGATAACGATAGATAGTTTAGGAGATTCAAGCACTATATCACCAACAACGATAACGATAGATAGTTTAGGAGATTCAAGCACTATATCACCAACAACGATAACGATAGATAGATAGCTTAGGAGATTCAAGCACTATATCACCAACAACGATAACGATAGACTGATAGTTTAGGAGATTCAAACACTATAACACCAACAACGATAACGATACATAGATAGTTTAGGAGATTCAAGCACTACATCACCAACAACGATAACGATAGATAGTTTAGGAGATTCAAGCACTATATCACCAACAATGATAATGATAGATAGTTTAGTAGATTCAAACACTATATCACCAACAACGATAACGATAGATAGTTTAGTAGATTCAAGCACTATATCACCAACAATGATAACGATAGATAGTTTAGGAGATTCAAGCACTATATCACCAACAACGATAACGATAGATAGTTTAGTAGATTCAAGCACTATATCACCAACAATGATAACGATAGATAGTATAGGAGATTCAAGCACTATATCACCAACAATGATAACGATAGATAGTTTAGGAGATTCAAGCACTATATCACCAACAACGATAATGATAGATAGTTTAGGAGATTCAAGCACTATATCACCAACAACGGTAATGATAGATAGTTTATGAGATTCAATCACTATATCACCAACAACGAGAACGATAGATAGTTTAGGAGATTCAAACACGCTATCACTAACAACGATAATGATAGATAGTTTAGGAGATTCAAGCACTATATCACCAACAACGATAACGATAGATAGTTTAGTAGATTCAAGCACTATATCACCAACAACGATAACGATAGATAGTTTAGGAGATTCAAGCACTATATTACCAACAACGAGAACGATAGATAGTTTAGGAGATTCAAACACTATATCACCAACAACGATAATGATAGATAGTTTAGGAGATTCAAGCACTATACCACCAACAACGATAACGATAGATAGTTAAGGAGATTCAATCACTATATCACCAACAACGATAACGATAGATATTTTAGGAGATTAAGGCACTATATCACCAGGAATGATAACGATAGATAGTTTAGGAGATTCAAGCACTATATCACCAACAACGATAACGATAGATAGTTTAGGAGATTCAAGCACTATATCACCAACAATGATAATGATAGATAGTTTAGGAGATTCAAGCACTATATCACCAACAACGATAACGATAGATAGATAGTTTAGGAGATTCAAGCACTATATCACCAACAACGATAACGATAGACTGATAGTTTAGGAGATTCAACCACTATATCACCAACAACGATAGATAGTTTAGGAGATTCAAGCACTATATCACCAACAACGATAATGATAGATAGTTTAGGAGATTCAAGCACTATATGACCAACAACGATAACGATAGATAGTTTAGTAGATTCAAGCAGTATATCACCAACAACGATAATGATAGATAGTTTAGGAGATTCAAGCACTATATCACCAACAACGATAATGATAGATAGATAGTTTAGGAGATTCAAGCACTATATGACCAACAACGATAACGATAGATAGTTTAGTAGATTCAAGCAGTATATCACCAACAACGATAATGATAGATAGTTTAGGAGATTCAAGCACTATATCACCAACAACGATAATGATAGATTGTTTAGGAGATTCAAGCACTATATCACCAACAACAATAATGATAGATAGTTTAGGAGATTCAGGCACTATATCACCAACAACGATAATGATAGATAGTTTAGGAGATTCAAGCATTATATCACCAACAACGATAACGATAGACTGATAGTTTAGGAGATTCAAACACTATATCACCAACAATGATAACGATAGATAGTTTAGGAGATTCGAGCACTATATGACCAACAACGATAACGATAGATAGTTTAGGAGATTCAAACACTATATCACCAACAACGATAACGATAGGTAGTTTAGGAGATTCAAACACTATATCACCAACAACGATAACGATAGATAGTTTAGGAGATTCAAGTACTATATCACCAACAACGATAATGATAGATAGTTTAGTAGATTCAAGCACTACATCACCAACAACGATAACGATAGATAGTTTAGTAGATTCAAACACTATAACACCAACAACGATAACGATAGATAGTTTAGTAGATTCAAACACTATATCACCAACAATGATAACGATAGATAGTTTAGGAGATTCAAGCACTATAACACCAACAACGATAACGATAGATAGTTTAGGAGATTCAAGCACTATATCACCAACAACGATAACGATAGATTGTCTAGTAGATTCAAACACTATAACACCAACAACGATAACGATAGATAGTTCAGGAGATTCAAGCACTATATCACCAACAACGATAACAAAAGATAGATAGTTTAGTAGATTCAGGCACTATATCACCAACAACGATAACGATAGATAGTTGGTGATGGGCTGGTCTATCAGAGTGAGAACTGAGCGATCTCTGCCATACCCATAGCTTACTCTGACTGTTCCTTTAAATTATATATTTTCTAGATCTCAAGTGACTGCGTCTTTTCCGTGGATTGACCTCCCAATCTACCAAGATTGGAAGCCAAAGCGTCACATTTTTCCCTTGCCCCTCAACTTTCTCTTCATGATTGCTGAGGGGCACAGGACCCTGGGTGGGGCTTTGGTTTCCCGGGCGTGTCCGCGCCCTCCTCAGCTCCCCGCCATGGAGTGGATTCGGTCACCCAGGCTTTATTGTGGTCGGCAGGGAGGGTTCTGTGGGGGCGCTCGGTTGTGGCCTTGGAATTGCTCGGGGCCTTGGGGCTGTTCGGCCAGGCAGCTTGGGGAACAACATCGATAGATAGTTTAGGAGATTCAAACACTATATCACCAACAACAATAAGGATAGATAGATAGTTTAGGAGATTCAAAAACTATATCACCAACAACGATAATGATAGATAGTTTAGGAGATTCAAACACTATATCACCAACAATGATAACAATAGATAGATAGTTTAGGAGATTCAAAAACTATATCACCAACAATGATAAACATAGATAGTTTAAGAGATTCAAGCACTATAACACCAACAATGATAAAGATAGATAGATAGTTTAGGAGATTCAAGCTCTATATCACCAACAACGATAACGATAGATAGATAGTTTAGGAGATTCAAGCTCTATATCACCAACAACGATAACGATAGATAGTTTAGGAGATTCAAGCACTATATTCTCGATAACGATAAAGATAGATAGATAGTTTAGGAGATTCAAGCACTATATCACCAACAATGATAACGATAGATAGTTTAGGAGATTCAAGCACTATATCACCAAACAACGGTAACGATAGATAGTTTAGGAGATTCAAGCACTATATCACCAACAACGATAATGATAGATAGTTTAGGAGATTCAAACACTATATCACCAACAATGATAACGATAGACAGATAGTTTAGGAGATTCAAGCACTATATTCCCGATAACGATAAAGATAGATAAATAGTTTAGGAGATTCAAGCACTATATCACCAACAATGATAACGATAGATAGTTTAGTAGATTCAAGCACTATATCACCAACAATGATAACGATAGATAGTTTAGGAGATTCAAGCACTATATCACCAACAATGATAACGATAGACAGATAGTTTAGGAGATTCAAACACTATAACACCAACAACGATAACGATAGATAGATAGTTTAGGAGTTTCAAACACTATATCACCAACAACGATAGACTGATAGTTTAGGAGATTCAAACACTATATCACCAACAATGATAACGACAGATAGTTTAGGAGATTCAAGCACTATATCACCAACAACGATAATGATCGATAGTTTAGGAAATTCAAACACTATATCACCAACAATGATAACGACCGATAGTTTAGAAGATTCAAACACTATATCACCAACAACGATAACGATAGATTGTTTAGGAGATTCAAGCACTATATCACCAACAATGATAACGATAGACAGATAATTTAGGAGATTCAAACACTATAACACCAACAACGATAAAGATAGATAGATAGTTTAGGATATTCAGGCATTATATCACCAACAACGATCAAGATAGACAGATAGTTTAGGAGATTCAAGCACAATATCACCAACAATGATAACGATAGATAGTTTAGGAGATTCAAGCACTATATTCCCGACAACGAAAAAGATAGATAGATAGTTTAGGAGATTCAAACACTATAACACCAACAACGATAACGATAGATAGATAGTTTAGGAGATTCAGGCACTATATCACCAACAACGATAGATAGTTTAGGAGATTCAAGCACTTTATCACCAACAACGATAACGATAGATAGTTTAGGAGATTCAAGCACTATATCACCAACAATGATAACGATAGACAGATAGTTTAGGAGATTGAAACACTATAACACCAACAACGATAAAGATAGATAGATAGTTTAGGAGATTCAGGCACTATATCACCAACAACGACAACGATAGATAGTTTAGGAGATTCAAGCACTATATCACCAACAACGATAACGATAGATAGTTTAGGAGATTCAAGCACTATATCACCAACAACGATAACGATAGATAGTTTAGGAGATTCAAGCACTATATCACCAACAACGATAACTATAGATAGTTTAGGAGATTCAAGCACTATATCACCAACAACGATAACGATAGATAGTTTAGGAGATTCAAGCACTATATCACCAACAACGATAACGATAGATAGTTTAGGAGATTCAAGCACTATATGCCCGACAACGAAAAAGATATAGTTTAAGAGATTCAAGCACTATATCACCAACAACGATAACGATACATAGATAGTTTAGGAGATTCAAGCACTATATCACCAACAACGATTACAATAGACTGATAGTTTAGGAGATTGAAGCACTATATCACCAACAACGATAGATAGTTTAGGAGATTGAATCAGTATATCACCAACAACGATAATGATAGATAGTTTAGGAGATTCAAGCACTATATGACCAACAACGATAACGATAGATAGTTTAGTAGATTCAAGCAGTATATCACCAACAACGATAATGATAGAGAGTTTAGGAGACTCAAGCACTATATCACCAACAACGATAATGATAGATAGATAGTTTAGGAGATTCAAGCACTGTATGACCAACAACGATAACGATAGATAGTTTAGTAGATTCAAGCAGTATATCACCAACAACGATAATGATAGATAGTTTAGGAGATTCAAGCACTATATCACCAACAATGATAACGATAGACTGATAGTTTGAGATTCAAACACTATATCACCAACAATGATAACGATAGATAGTTTAGGAGATTCAAGCACTATATGACCAACAACGATAACGATAGATAGTTTAGGAGATTCAAACATTATATCACCAACAACGATAGCGATAGATAATTTAGGAGATTCAAACACTATATCACCAACAACGATAACGATATAGTTTAGGAGATTCAAACACTATATCACCAACAACGATAATGATAAATAGTTTAGTAGATTCAAGCAGTATATCACCAACAACGATGATGATAGATAGTTTAGGAGATTCAAGCACTATATCACCAACAACGATAACGATAGACTGATAGTTTATGAGATTCAAACACTATATCACCAACAATGATAACGATAGATAGTTTAGGAGATTCAAGCACTATATGACCAACAACGATAACGATAGATAGTTTAGGAGATTCAAACATTATATCACCAACAACGATAACGATAGATAATTTAGGAGATTCAAACACTATATCACCAACAACGATAACGATAGATAGTATAGGAGATTCAAGCACTATATCACCAACAACGATAATGATAGATAGTTTAGTAGATTCAAGCACTACATCACCAACAACGATAACGATAGATAGTTTAGTAGATTCAAACACTATAACACCAACAACGATAACGATAGATAGTTTAGTAGATTCAAACACTATATCACCAACAATGATAATGGTAGATAGTTTAGGAGATTCAAGCACTATAACACCAACAACGATAACGATAGATAGTTTAGGAGATTCAAGCACTATATCACCAACAACGATAACGATAGATTGTCTAGTAGATTCAAACACTATAACACCAACAAAGATAACGATAGATAGTTTAGGAGATTCAAGCACTATATCACCAACAACGATAATGATAGATAGATAGTTTAGGAGATTCAAGCACTATATGACCAACAACGATAACGATAGATAGTTTAGGAGATTCAAGCACTCTATCACCAACAACGATAACGATAGATTGTCTATTAGATTCAAGCAGTATATCACCAACAACGATAATGATAGATAGCTTAGGAGATTCAAGCACTATATCACCAACAACGATAATGATAGATAGATAGTTTAGGAGATTCAAGCACTATATGACCAACAACGATAACGATAGATAGTTTAGTAGATTCAAGCAGTATATCACCAACAACAATAATGATAGATAGTTTAGGAGATTCAAGCACTATATAACCAACAACGATAATGATAGATAGTTTAGGAGATTCAAGCACTATATCACCAACAACGATAACGATAGATAGTTTAGGAGATTCAGGCACTATATCACCGATAACGATAGATAGTTTAGGAGATTCAAGCACTATATCACCAACAACGAAAACGATAGATAGTTTAGGAGATTCAAACACTATATCACCAACAACGATAATGATAGATAGTTTAGTAGATTCAAGCAGTATATCACCAACAACGATAATGATAGATAGTTTAGGAGATTCAAACACTATATCACCAACAACGATAATGATAGATAGATAGTTTAGGAGATTCAAGCACTATATGACCAACAACGATAACGATAGATATAGTTTAGGAGATTCAAGTACTATATGACCAACAACGATAACGATAGATAGTTTAGGAGATTCAAACACTATATCACCAACAACGATAATGATAGATAGTTTAGGAGATTCAAACACTATATCACCAACAATGATAACGATAGATAGTTTAGGAGATTCAAGCACTGTATCACCAACAACGATAAGGATAGATAGGTTAGGAGATTCAAACACTGTATCACCAACAACGATAACGATAGATAGTTTAGGAGATTCAAGCACTATATCACCAACAACAATAACAATAGACTGATAGTTTAGGAAATTCAAACACTATATCACCAACAACGATAACGATAGATAGTTTAGGAGATTCAAGCACTATATCACCAACAACGATAACAATAGATAGTTTAGTAGATTCAAGCACTACATCACCAACAACGATAATGTTAGATAGTTTATTAGATTCAAACACTATAACACCAACAACGATAACGATAGATAGTTTAGTAGATTCAAACACTATATCACCAACAATGATAACGATAGATAGTTTAGGAGATTCAAGCACTATAACAACAACAACGATAACGATAGATAGTTTAGGAGATTCAAGCACTATATCACCAATAACGATAAGGTTAGATTGTTTAGTAGATTCAAACACTATAACACCAACAACGATAACGATAGATAGTTTAGTAGATTCAAGCACTATATCACCAAGAACAAATAACGATAGATAGTTTAGGAGATTCAAGCACTATATCACCAACAACGATAAAAAAAGATAGATAGTTTAGTAGATTCAGGCACTATATCACCAACAACGATAACGATAGATAGTTGGTGTTGGGCTGGTCTATCAGAGTGAGAACTGAGCGATCTCTGCCATACCCATAGCGTACTCTGACTGTTCCTTTAACTTATATATTTTCTAGATCTCAAGTGACGGCGTCTTTTCCGTGGATTGACCTCCCAATCTACCAAGATTGGAAGCCAAAGTGTCACATTTTTCCCTTGCCCCTCAACTTTCTCTTCATGATTGCTGAGGGGCACAGGGACCTGGGTTGGGCTTTGGTTTCCCGGGCGTTTCCGCGGCCTCCTCAGCTCCCCGCCATGGAGTGGCTTCGGTCACCCAGGCTTTATTGTGGTCGGCTGGGAGGGTTCTGTGGGGGCGCTCGGTTGTGGCCTTGGAATTGCTCGGGACCTTGTGGCTGTTTGGCCAGGCAGCTTGGGGAACAACAACAACAACAACAACGATAGATAGTTTAGGAGATTCGGAGATTCAAGCACTATATCACCAACAACGATAGCGATAGATAGTTTAGGAGATTCAAGCACTATATTCCCGATAACGATACAGATAGATAGATAGTTTAGGAGATTCAAGCACTATATCACCAACAATGATAACGATAGATAGTTTAGGAGATTCAAGCACTATATCACCAAACAACGGTAACGATAGATAGTTTAGGAGATTCAAGCACTATATCACCAACAATGAAAACGATAGACAGATAGTTTAGGAGATTCAAGCACTATATTCTTGATAACGATAAAGATAGATCAATAGTTTAGGAGATTGAAGCACTATATCACCAACAATGATAACGATAGATAGTTTAGTAGATTCAAGCACTATATCATCAACAACGATAACGATAGATAGTTTAGGAGATTCAAGCACTATATCACCAACAATGATAACGATAGACAGATAGTTTAGGAGATTCAAACACTATAACACCAACAACGATAACGATAGATAGATAGTTTAGGAGTTTCAAACACTATATCACCAACAACGATAGACTGATAGTTTAGGAGATTCAAACACTATAACACCAACAACGATAACGATAGATAGTTTAGGAGATTCAAGCACTAAATCACCAACAACGAAAACGATAGATAGTTTAGGAGATTCAAACACTATATCACCAACAACGATAACGATAGATTGTTTAGGAGATTCAAGCACTATATCACCAACAACGATAATGATCGATAGTTTAGGAGATTCAAACACTATATCACCAACAATGATAACGATCGATAGTTTAGGAGATTCAAACACTATATCACCAACAATGATAACGATAGATAGTTTAGGAGATTCAAGCACTATAACACCAACAACGATAACGATAGATAGTTTAGGAGATTCAAGCACTATATCACCAACAACGATAACGATAGATTGTTTAGTAGATTCAGGCACTATATCACCAACAACGATAACGATAGATAGTTTAGGAGATTCAAGCACTATATCACCAACAGCGATAACGATAGATAGTTTAGGAGATTCAAGCACTATATCACCAACAACGATAACGATAGATAGATAGCTTAGGAGATTCAAGCACTATATCACTAACAACGATAATGATAGACTGATAGTTTAGGAGATTCAAACACTATAACACCAACAACGATAACGATAGATAGATAGTTTAGGAGATTCAAGCACTATATCACCAACAACGATAACGATAGATAGTTTAGGAGATTCAAGCACTATATCACCAACAATGATAATGATAGATAGTTTAGTAGATTCAAACACTATATCACCAACAACGATAACGATAGATAGTTTAGTAGATTCAAGCACTATATCACCAACAATGATAACGATAGATAGTTTAGGAGATTCAAGCACTATATCACCAACAACGATAACGATAGATAGTTTAGGAGATTCAAGCACTATATCACCAACAACGATAACGATAGATTGTTTAGTAGATTCAGGCACTATATCACCAACAACGATAACGATAGATAGTTTAGGAGATTCAAGCACTATATCACCAACAGCGATAACGATAGATAGTTTAGGAGATTCAAGCACTATATCACCAACAACGATAACGATAGATAGATAGCTTAGGAGATTCAAGCACTATATCACTAACAACGATAATGATAGACTGATAGTTTAGGAGATTCAAACACTATAACACCAACAACGATAACGATAGATAGATAGTTTAGGAGATTCAAGCACTATATCACCAACAACGATAACGATAGATAGTTTAGGAGATTCAAGCACTATATCACCAACAATGATAATGATAGATAGTTTAGTAGATTCAAACACTATATCACCAACAACGATAACGATAGATAGTTTAGTAGATTCAAGCACTATATCACCAACAATGATAACGATAGATAGTTTAGGAGATTCAAGCACTATATCACCAACAACGATAACGATAGATAGTTTAGTAGATTCAAGCACTATATCACCAACAATGATAACGATAGATAGTTTAGGAGATTCAAACACTATATCACCAACAACGATAATGATAGATAGTTTAGGAGATTCAAGCACTATATCACCAACAACGATAATGATAGATAGTTTAGGAGATTCAAGCACTATATCACCAACAACGATAATGATAGATAGTTTATGAGATTCAATCACTATATCACCAACAACGAGAACGATAGATAGTTTAGGAGATTCAAACACTATATCACCAACAATGATAATGATAGATAGTTTAGGAGATTCAAGCACTATATCACCAACAACGATAACGATAGATAGTTTAGTAGATTCAAGCACTATATCACCAACAACGATAACGATAGATAGTTTAGGAGATTCAAGCACTATATCACCAACAACGAGAACGATAGATAGTTTAGGAGATTCAAACACTATATCACCAATAACGATAATGATAGATAGTTTAGGAGATTCAAGCACTATACCACCAACAACGATAACGATAGATAGTTAAGGAGATTCAATCACTATATCACAAACAACGATAACGATAGATATTTTAGGAGATTCAGGCACTATATCACCAACAATGATAACGATAGATAGTTTAGGAGATTCAAGCACTATATCACCAACAACGATAACGATAGATAGTTTAGGAGATTCAAGCACTATATCACGAACAATGATAACGATAGATAGTTTAGGAGATTCAAGCACTATATCACCAACAACGATAACAATAGATAGATAGTTTAGGAGATTCAAGCACTATATCACCAACAACGATAACGATAGACTGATAGTTTAGGAGATTCAACCACTATATCACCAACAACGATAGATAGTTTAGGAGATTCAAGCACTATATCACCAACAACGATAATGATAGATAGTTTAGGAGATTCAAGCACTATATGACCAACAACGATAACGATAGATAGTTTAGTAGATTCAAGCAGTATATCACCAACAACGATAATGATAGATAGTTTAGGAGATTCAAGCACTATATCACCAACAACGATAATGATAGATAGATAGTTTAGGAGATTCAAGCACTATATGACCAACAACGATAACGATAGATAGTTTTGTAGATTCAAGCAGTATATCACCAACAACGATAATGATAGATAGTTTAGGAGATTCAAGCACTATATCACCAACAACGATAATGATAGATTGTTTAGGAGATTCAAGCACTATATCACCAACAACAATAATGATAGATAGTTTAGGAGATTCAGGCACTATATCACCAACAACGATAATGATAGATTGTCTAGTAGATTCAAACACTATAACACCAACAACGATAACGATAGATAGTTTAGTAGATTCAAGCACTATATCACCAACAACAAATAACGATAGATAGTTTAGGAGATTCAAGCACTATATCACCAACAACGATAACAAAAGATAGATAGTTTAGTAGATTCAGGCACTATATCACCAACAACGATAACGATAGATAGTTGGTGATGGGCTGGTCTATCAGAGTGAGAACTGAGCGATCTCTGCCATACCCATAGCTTACTCTGACTGTTCCTTTAAATTATATATTTTCTAGATCTCAAGATACGGCGTCTTTTCCGTGGATTGACCACCCAATCTACCAAGATTGGAAGCCAAAGCGTCACATTTTTCCCTTGCCCCTCAACTTTCTCTTCATGATTGCTGAGGGGCACAGGGCCCTGGGTGGAGCTTTGGTTTCCCGGGCGTGTCCGCGCCCTCCTCAGCTCCCCGCCATGGAGTGGATTCGGTCACCCAGGCTTTATTGTGGTCGGCAGGGAGGGTTCTGTGGGGGCGCTCGGTTGTGGCCTTGGAATTGCTCGGGGCCGTTCGGCCAGGCAGCTTGGGGAACAACAACAACAACAACAACGATAGATAGTTTAGGAGATTCAAACACTATATCACCAACAACGATAAGGATAGATAGATAGTTTAGGAGATTCAAAAACTATATCACCAACAACGATAATGATAGATAGTTTAGGAGATTCAAACACTATATCACCAACAATGATAACGATAGATAGATAGTTTAGGAGATTCAAAAACTATATCACCAACAATGATAAACATAGATAGTTTAGGAGATTCAAGCACTATAACACCAACAATGATAAAGATAGATAGATAGTTTAGGAGATTCAAGCTCTATATCACAAACAACGATAACGATAGATAGATAGTTTAGGAGATTCAAGCTCTATATCACCAACAACGATAACGATAGATAGTTTAGGAGATTCAAGCACTATATCACCAACAATGATAACGATAGACAGATAGTTTAGGAGATTCAAACACTATAACACCAACAACGATAACGATAGATAGATAGTTTAGGAGTTTCAAACACTATATCACCAACAACGATAGACTGATAGTTTAGGAGATTCAAACACTATAACACCAACAACGATAACGATAGATAGTTTAGGAGATTCAAGCACTATATCACCAACAACGATAACGATAGATAGTTTAGGAGATTCAAACACTATATCACCAACAACGATAACGACAGATAGTTTAGGAGATTCAAGCACTATATCACCAACAACGATAATGATCGATAGTTTAGGAAATTCAAACACTATATCACCAACAATGATAACGATCGATAGTTTAGGAGATTCAAACACTATATCACCAACAACGATAACGATAGATAGTTTAGGAGATTCAAGCACTATATCACCAACAATGATAACGATAGACAGATAATTTAGGAGATTCAAACACTATAACACCAACAACGATAAAGATAGATAGATAGTTTAGGAGATTCAAGCACTATATCACCAACAACGATAACGATAGATAGATAGTTTAGGATATTCAGGCACTATATCACCAACAACGATAATGATAGATAGTTTAGGAGATTCAAACACTATATCACCAACAACGATCAAGATAGACAGATAGTTTAGGAGATTCAAGCACAATATCACCAACAATGATAACGATAGATAGTTTAGGAGATTCAAGCACTATATTCCCGACAACGAAAAAGATAGATAGATAGTTTAGGAGATTCAAACACTATAACACCAACAACGATAACGATAGATAGATAGTTTAGGAGATTCAGGCACTATATCACCAACATCGATAACGATAGATAATTTAGGAGATTCAAGCACTATATCACCAACAATGATAACGACAGATTGTTTAGGATATTCAAGCACTATATCACCAACAACGATAACGATAGATAGTTTAGGAGATTCAGGCACTATATCACCAACAACGATAACGATAGATAGTTAAGGAGATTCAAGCACTATATCACCAACAACGATAACGATAGATAGTTTAGGAGATTCAAGCACTATATCACCAACAACGATAACGATAGATAGTTTAGGAGATTCAAGCACTATATCACCAACAACGATAACGATATAGTTTAGGAGATTCAAGCATTATATGCCCGACAACGAAAAAGATATAGTTTAAGAGATTCAAGCACTATATCACCAACAACGATAACGATATAGATAGTTTAGGAGATTCAAGCACTATATCACCAACAACGATAACGATAGACTGATAGTTTAGGAGATTCAAGCACTATATCACCAACAACGATAGATAGTTTAGGAGATTCAAGCACTATATCACCAACAACGATAATGATAGATAGTTTAGTAGATTCAAGCAGTATATCACCAACACCGATAATGATAGATAGTTTAGGAGATTCAAGCACTATATCACCAACAACGATAATGATAGATAGTTTAGGAGATTCAAGCACTATATCACCAACAATGATAATGATAGATAGTTTAGGAGATTCAAGCACTATATCACCAACAACGATAATGATTGATAGTTTAGGAGATTCAGGCACTATATCACCAACAACGATAACGATAGATAGTTAAGGAGATTCAAGCTCTATATCATCAACAACGATAACGATATAGTTTAGGAGATTCAAACACTATATCACCAACAACGATAATGATAGATAGTTTAGTAGATTCAAGCAGTATATCAACAACAACGATAATGATAGATAGTTTAGGAGATTCAAGCACTATATCACCAACAACGATAATGATAGATAGTTTAGTAGATTCAAACACTATAACACCAACAACGATAACGATAGATAGTTTAGTAGATTCAAACACTATATCACCAACAATGATAACGATAGATAGTTTAGGAGATTCAAGCACTATATCACCAACAACGATAGCGATAGATAGTTTAGGAGATTCAAGCACTATATCACCAACAACGATAACGATAGATTGTCTAGTAGATTCAAACACTATAACACCAACAACGATAATGATAGATAGTTTAGTAGATTCAAGCACTATATCACCAACAACAAATAACGATAGATAGTTTAGGAGATTCAAGCACTATATCACTAACAACGATAACAAAAGATAGATAGTTTAGTAGATTCAGGCACTATATCACCAACAACGATAACGATAGATAGTTGGTGATGGGCTGGTCTATCAGAGTGAGAACTGAGCGATCTCTGCCTTACCCATAGCTTACTCTGACTGTTCCTTTAACTTATATATTTTCTAGATCTCAAGTGACGGCATCTTTTCCGTGGATTGACCTCCCAATCTACCAAGATTGGAAGCCAAAGCGTCACATTTTTCCCTTGCCCCTCAACTTTCTCTTCATGATTGCTGAGGGGCACAGGGCCCTGGGTGGGGCTTTGGTTTCCCGGGCGTGTCCGCGCCCTCCGCAGCTCCCCGCCATGGAGTGGCTTCGGTCAACCAGGCTTTATTGTGGTCGGCAGGGAGGGTTCTGTGGGGGCGCTCGGTTGTGGCCTTGGAATTGCTCGGGGCCTTGGGGCTGTTCGGCCAGGCAGCTTGGGGAACAACAACAACAACAACAACGATAGATAGTTTAGGAGATTCAAACACTATATCACCAACAACGATAAGGATAGATAGATAGTTTAGGAGATTCAAAAACTATATCACCAACAACGATAATGATAGATAGTTTAGGAGATTCAAACACTATATCACCAACAATGATAACGATAGATAGATAGTTTAGGAGATTCAAAAACTATATCACCAACAATGATAAACATAGATAGTTTAGGAGATTCAAGCACTATAACACCAACAATGATAAAGATAGATAGATAGTTTAGGAGATTCAAGCTCTATATCACCAACAACGATAACGATAGATAGATAGTTTAGGAGATTCAAGCTCTATATCACCAACAACGATAACGATAGATAGTTTAGGAGATTCAAGCACTATATTCCCGATAAAGATAGATAGATAGTTTAGGAGATTCAAGCACTAAATCACCAACAATGATAACGATAGATAGTTTAGGAGTTTCAAGCACTATATCACCAAACAACGGTAACGATAGATAGTTTAGGAGATTCTAGCACTATATCACCAACAACGACAATGATAGATAGTTTAGGAGATTCAAACACTATATCACCAACAATGATAACGATAGATAGTTTAGGAGATTCAAGCACTATATTCCCGATAACGATAAAGATAGATAAATAGTTTAGGAGATTCAAGCACTATCACCAACAATGATAACGATAGATAGTTTAGTAGATTCACGCACTATATCACCAACAACGATAACGATAGATAGTTTAGGAGATTCAAGCACTATATCACCAACAATGATAACGATAGACAGATAGTTTAGGAGATTCAAACACTATAACACCAACAACGATAACGATAGATAGTTTAGGAGATTCAAGCACTATATCACCAACAACGATAACGATAGATAGTTTAGGAGATTCAAACACCATATCACCAACAACGAAAACGATGATAGTTTAGGAGATTCAAGCACTATATCACCAACAACGATAATGATCGATAGTTTAGGAGATTCAAACACTATATCACCAACAATGATAACGATCGATAGTTTAGGAGATTCAAACACTATATCACCAACAACGATAACGATAGATAGTTTAGGAGATTCAAGCACTATTTCACCAACAATGATAACGATAGACAGATAGTTTAGGAGATTCAAACACTATAACACCAACAACGATAACGATAGATAGATAGTTTAGGATATTCAGGCACTATATCACCAACAACGATAATGATAGACAGATAGTTTAGGAGATTCAAGCACTATATCACCAACAATGATAACGATAGACTGATAGTTTAGGAGGTTCAAACACTATAACACCAACAACGATAAAGATAGATAGATAGTTTAGGAGATTCAAACACTATAACACCAACAACGATAACGATAGATAGATAGTTTAGGAGATTCAGGCACTATATCACCAACAACGATAACAATAGATAGTTTAGGAGATTCAAGCACTATATCACCGATAACGATAGATAGTTTAGGAGATTCAAGCACTATATCACCAACAATGATAACGATAGACAGATAGTTTAGGAGATTCAAACACTATAACACCAACAACGATAAAGATAGATAGATAGTTTAGGAGATTCAGGCACTATATCACCAACAACGATAACGATAGATAGTTTAGGAGATTCAAGCACTATATCACCAACAACGATAACGATAGATAGTTTAGGAGATTCAAGCACTATATCACCAACAACGATAACGATAGATAGATAGTTTAGGAGATTCAAGCACTATATCACCAACAACGATAACGATAGACTGATAGTTTAGGAGATTCAAACACTATATCACCAACAACGATAACGATAGATAGTTTAGGAGATTCAAGCACTATATCACCAACAATGATAATGGTAGATAGTTTAGTAGATTCAAACACTATATCACCAACAACGATAACGATAGATAGTTTAGTAGATTCAAGCACTATATCACCAACAATGATAACGATAGATAGTTTAGGAGATTCAAGCACTATATCACCAACAATGATAACAATAGATAGTTTAGTAGATTCAAGCACTATATCACCAACAACGATAACGATAGATAGTTTAGGAGATTCAAACACTATATCACCAACAACGATAATGATAGATAGTTTAGGAGATTCAAGCACTATATCACCAACAACGATAACGATAGATAGTTTAGTAGATTCAAGCACTATATCACCAACAACGATAACGATAGATAGTTTAGGAGATTCAAGCACTATATCACCAACAACGAGAACGATAGATAGTTTAGGAGATTCAAGCACTATATCACCAACAACGAGAACGATAGATAGTTTAGGAGATTCAAACACTATATCACCAACAACGATAATGATAGATAGTTTAGGAGATTCAAGCACTATATCACCAACAACGATAACGATAGATAGTTTAGGAGATTCAGGCACTATATCACCAACAATGATAACGATAGATAGTTAAGGAGATTCAAGCACTATATCACCAACAACGATAACGATAGATAGTTTAGGACTTTAGGAGATTCAAGCACTATATCACCAACAATGATAACGATAGATAGTTAAGGAGATTCAAGCACTATATCACCAACAATGATAACGATAGATAGTTTAGGAGATTCAAGCACTATATCACCAACAACGATAACGATAGATAGATAGTTTAAGGGGGTCACCGGCTTTTTTATCTTTCTCTCCGTTTATCTTTTTCCCTGGCTTGTATCCATTCGGCCTCATTCAGCCAACTGTTTTAAGATGTTTATCCCCATCCAGGTGTCGATTTCTTCTTGGCGAGCGATAGCGAGCCAGCATTGTATGGAGAAATCCGGCTTCGCCGGAGACATTATTTTATCAAAAAATTTACAAATTTAGCTTGCTGTCAAAACAAAAATAAATATATGCTAGCTCGCTACCGCTCGCCAGGAAAATATTGACACCTGGATGGTGGTAAACGTCTTAAAACGGTACGCTGAATGGGGCCGAATGGAAGCAAGCCAAAGAGAGAATGAGAGAGAGAAAAACAAAGTGAGGTGGGCTCCCTTAACACCTAACAAGCGGCCTATGCGGTAATTAATATGTACCGCCCAGCGGAGTGTTTTTACCCAAAATAGGGTTGTTTAAACAAGTATCTATCTCTGAAAGGGCATAAACAGAGCTTTCCAATGACACCCCAACAATCCTTGTACGACCGCTAGTTTTCTTGCAACAATAGCGCAACACGAGTGCAAAAACCATGTAATTCGGTACTTTCCCTACATAATTCACTGTGTAGCGAGTGTGAGAGGGTGGAGGAGGGTGGGACTTATGGCAGTTGGTCCACCGTGGTGGTCTGGAGCAGTCATACGCTCGCTACTCTCCTGCCACCACTTATCTCTCTCTCTCAGCAACATTACGTGCTGAAAATGGCACACGACTTGTGTTGTGAGCCGCCACATAGTCTAAATTTCTATCACTCGACATATGTTGCGCGCCGCCTGTTAAGGGTTAATGACCGCAACAAAATTTACATTACAATTCCTATACAGTATACAGGTTTTGGAGAGGTGTGTGAATTTGTTTTTGTGTGTTCATTTTGTTTTCTTGTCCCTATTCGGGCTCTGTCTCGAGTCGGCCACCCCCAGCTAAAAATATATACCGGTATATATATAAAAAAAAAAAAAAAAAAAAAAAAAAAGAGGAAAAATGGGGAATGGGCCTGAGTAAATAGATAGATAGATAGGTCAGCGGAAAATACGAAACTCAATGCCATAGATCCAGATGGCTGGAGCAAAGTAGGAAAGAAGAGCAATTGGACAGAGGAAGAACACTCTCAGAAGTACAGTAGAAGACTGAAAGTTCTCGGGCTCAATCAAGTTGCTTCATAAAAGCATTATAATTCACGACTGAAATTTTCTCACTTTGAGCTATAAACTGAGTTATAGTCTAATACAAAGGTAAATACACATATCACACACTAACCACAAACTCCACAACATACAGTACATGCAACATTTGGTCAACGTGTGTAAACAAAACTATTCAGTCTTTGCAATAACATGGACGAGTAGCGTTAAGGCGGGGGGGGGACTTGCTTTGTATATCTCCTTTTTTCTCTTTCTCTGGCTGGTATCCATTCCGTCCCATTCAGCCAACTGTTTTAAGACGTTTATCCCCATCCAGATGTCGATTTCTTCCTGGCGAGCGATAACGAGCCAGCATTGTATGGAGAAATCCGGCTTCGCCGACACATTTTTCTATCGTAAAATTTACAAATTTAGCCTGCTGTCAATTTTGTTTTTTCAAATATGCTGGCTCGCTACCACTCGCCAGGAAAAACCTACACCTGGATGGGGATAAATGTCTTAAAACAGTAGGCTGAATGGGGCCAAATGGATACAACCCAGAGAGAGAGAGAGGGAGAGAGAGAAAAAAACCGAGGTGGGCCCCCTTAACCCATCCATTACCAGTGTCAGCCCTGATCCATCAGTTCATTATGGTAACACTGTCAGAGTGAGGGTTGGGGTCCTCTACTTCCCATAGCCTTTTCTGACTTTACCTTTTTCATCATTCTTATTTCTCACTTTTTTCCTGAGATTGGTGATGGCAATGGTGTGCCCCATGATTCCCTAGTGTCTTACTCTCACAGCCCACTGGCACAAGTCGGCCTTTCTCTGGCATATGGATGCGGCGACCCCACCGCCCACCACTTTGGTGGTGCAATTAGCTTCTGGAGCAGTGGACCACTGGTTCCTATCTTTAGAAAATTCCTGTGCTTGGTATGCTTCCAGCCAGGGCCCCACTCGGGTAAATAAAATAGCAAAACAGTGGTGGAACTGCCATCCGGGTGATGGACTGATTTGGGTCTACTCCTTCAGTGTTAAGGGCCACATAGGTTAATCCACATAGTGGAAATGGCACTGTGGAGTGGGTCAGTGGAGGCATGTCTGGAAGCCTGGAGGCAGTTGAATTCTGCCATGGCCATCCCTTTTGGAGCGCTTCCTCTGGAAGCGAGGCGTCAAATTGATAATGATTATAATGGTAGTACCAGCAATGGTTGTCATCCGTCAGTAATATGCCACCCTTGTTCTTGCTAATAGTGAGCGGGAGCCAGTAACATGACTTAAAGGTACTGCTGTGAGGCGTTGGCAACACTGCTCATACCTCCCCCTTGCTGCTAGAAACAGTAACGCACATAACAAAACCACTCCAACAGCTTCCTCACTCTCCAACACCCCTTCCCCCCTCTCTATGCTCTTCAGAAAATAGGGTAAGTCATCCACCAACCTGGTGGGAGTTTGTTGTCTCGATGCTGATGAGTCATTTTGGAGGTTACATATACAGGGTGACCCCCAAAAAAACTCCCACATTTCAAAGGTAAATGAAACAAAAATGGTTAAAGATAATCAAAATATTATTTGCACACATGAAACTTCATACAATACAGTTTTTATTCATAATGTTTTAAAGACGACATCCTCCAAATGGTGGCCGTCATTGTCTCTACACGCTTGGAGGCGATTTCTGCCATGGCTCGACGGGTCATGTCGGGTGAAACAGCGGCTATCTCTGGCTGAATAGCAACTACACTGACGGCCACCATTTGGAGGATGTCATCTTTAAAACATGATGAATAAAAACTGTATTGAATGAAGTTTCATGTGTGCAAATAATATTTTGATTATCTTTAACCATTTTTGTTTCATTTACCTTTGAAATGTGGGATTTTTTGGGGGGGTCACCCTGTATTCTAATATGCTCAGGTACAGTAGGGGTTAAGTGAAGCCGATCTAATAGTTGAAGCGAGCTAATCAATCATGTAGAGATTTACTTAGAATAGAAAGAGTCGTGGATGGGAGGAACCTTGACTGGGAAGACTCTGGAGTATAAGCTCCAAGTGATGAGGCCGAAAAAAGGAATTCAAATTCAAAACTTTCATAGAAAGAGATAATTAAATATAAACAGAATAATGGAGAGCTATGACAAAGGTAAGAATAAAAACAATTATATTTACATCAATAAACGAGATTACTTCATGCAAACTATTTAGTTGAGTAAGAAAAGCAGTACTAGAGGGGAGACTTAATCAAGACACAGAGCCGAGAGGAAGCCTCGTAAAGGTGGGAATTATAAGGACGCCTAATTAGAGAGGGAGAGAGCATTATGGAAGACAGTGAAGGGTGAAGGAAGCAGTAGGGTGTCCATGTCAAAGGTGTGAGGGGGAGGAATGAGGGCAGGGAGGGTGTATAACCAGGCTTTCTATAAACATACATTATTTTAACACTTACGCTGTGGGCATATTTCTGCTATATTAGGGCTCATTCAGGCACTACTGAATGATTGAGCAAGTGTCGGAATGAAATTAAATGTATCCAGCCAAACACTAGAAGAAAATAACTTCAAAATGACACCAGAACGAGCTTCGTAGCGTGCAGGATTCATCCACAGCGCTGCCATAAACATTTGCTAATGCTGAGCGAATATCACTAATTTCACCCTACATTTGCCTTTGGCAGCGCTGCTATATCTAGCGAGAGTATGGTTCATACCCCTCAGTGCCGCGGCAGCCTGTCTGGAGAGCAGACGGGCCCTGCCGTGCTCCCGCTCACTCGGTCTCGTCTCCTCAAGCTTTAAAAGCCTGTAAATCGCTATAAATTGCCATGGCGTTCCTGAATGTCTCCCGCAGCCGATGGGTTAAAGACTATGTGATTCACACAGGGTACTACTTCAGAGCATTCTTCTTCGGAAATATTCACTGTTAACAGATTACACAACGGTTATCATCTTCATTATCTTTCATTACATGTATTATCAATGACAAAAGTTCGTTCCCCCAACCTACCACTGTGTGAATCCGAATCACCTGGGGGTAAACATCGAAGCATTTAGTGGGTGCAAAATTACAAATGTAAGTCTAACGAACAACCCAGAATCCCCTGCCGAAAATGTAACAAATATATATTATACATCTTTCGTTTCCACTGCGTATCAGGAAGATGAAAGGAGTATGCAACAGTTCATTAAAAGAAACATCAAACCCACGGAAACTAACACCAGAATCAACCTAGTTATCTACTATCAAAATACAAATACCTCAAATCTCCTACTAAAGAACAGTCCTAGACAGACCGAGAATGACCTTCCAAAATTTCATGTCACAGATAAGAACATTTGTAAACTTGGCAACTGTGCAGCCCACCCCTCCACTTATATTGGAATAACAACCATGATGCTCACAAAAACCATCACAGAGACGCCCACCACGGAACCATAAAGAGAGAATTCTTAGTGAAACATACAGATATTTTAGCAACAATTCAAGATGAAAGGAGACTGCCCATCATGGAAGCTTTATTTATACAGGAACTCTCCCCAAGCCTTAACATCCAAGCACAAGACCAACCAGTATGAGAAGATCCTCTCCCCTTAAGGTAGGTAGAGAGACTGATTACGTCACACTGCACTTAGCTAATCAGAAAGCAGCATAGGTCTGGCTACCGCTAGCCAATCAGCAGCCCCCAGACCCGTTCACGGACGTTTTACAAGACGTTTGTTAGTGATATATATTATATATATTTATACAGTATATATACATATTCCTGCATCAATGGGACATTGGGATTAACACGTTCAAACGAAAAGCGAGCGATGTCAGACTCATCCCAAAATGTTTAACTAGTTTTAGAGGGTATTGGCAGGGCTTCTCTCTCTCTCTCTCTCTCTCTCTCTCTCTCTCTCTCTCTCTCTCTCTCTCTCTCTCTCTCTCTCTCTCTCTCTCTCTCTCTCTCCAATATTGGTGATGGCAATTGGGCTGTAATGTTAGGTGATTTAATGTATTACACTATATTACCGGTGTGTGCAAAGTGAAATACTGATACTGATAGTAATTTATCATTGATTTGTTAATTTGTTTTGTTCATTTGTGTATTTTTATGATGGTAAAGTTTGTCTCATTGGATAAACAAACCAAGGCAATATATTGACCTTATGCTAATTGATGAATATATAAACACGACCAGCTTGTTATTGGCGAATCACTGAGAAATAGTAAATTCAATCTGATTTAGTTCCACTTTCACACTACGAAATTAAATGTCCATCATATTATGCAAATGGAACGTCACATTTTTGTAATTTAATATGTGTTAGTTTATGGGCAGCATAACTGACATTTCATATATGAGTTAGTGATTAAAGTTATTTTGGTTGGCATACAATAAATTATTATAACGACAAGCTTAACCCTTTACTATTTACCTTAAGGGGGTCCACATCGCTTATTTTCTCTTGCTCTCCCTCTCTCTTTGGCTTGTATCCATTCGGCCCCATTCAGCCTACTGTATCAAGACGTTTACCCCCAGCCAGGTGTCAATACTATTCTGGCGAGCGGAAGCGAGCCAGCATATAAACTGTATATATATTTGTTTACAGCAAGCTATATTTGTAAATTTTTTGATAGAAAAATTCTCCGGCGAAGCCGGATTTCTCCATACAATGGTGGCTCACTATCGCTCGCCAGGAAGATATCGACACCTGGATGGGGATAAACGTCTTAAAACAGTTGTCTGAATGGGGCCGAATGGATACAAGCCAGAGAGAGAGAAAAAGCATGTGATCCCCCACAAGAATTTTATCCCAGTACATTTCACAACATATATACTGTAGATATAGAAAAAGGTATATATATATAGAGAGAGAGAGAAAACAACAGGATCAGATCTCTAGAATATGTAAAAATGTATTTTGTAAAGCGAAAACTTTCTTCTAATATTGGAAGTTGAGGACCTCAGACTAGTGGTACTTTCCAAAGACAGTCAGTCCCAAGGTTCTCAGTTATTTCACTAATAGTCCGGGAGCCATAGCCTGATTTATTGATCTATCTATCTATCTATATGCTCAGGCCCAATCCCCATTTTGGGGGTAGCCGACTCAAGACAGAGCAAGAACAGGGAAAACACAAAAACATCATAAAACAAAAAATAAACACAGATAAAAAACACAAACTCTCACACATCCAGGTCACCCAGGAGAAGACCCAGAGACCAGGGTTACCAAGGTCGCTCCAGCACTCCCCCGGCCCCTGACCACCCGGAGAGGTTCCGATCTCGGCAGGCAGACATGCAGCGGAGCCAAAGCCACAAGCCCTCCCACCACACTTCCAGGCACACCCTTCATATTAATCGTCTCCCCGGGCCAGGCGCCTGATGGACTATTATCTAGTCCAACTTGCGCCCGACCCCTTACTCCAAATGACCACGTGTTCACTCAACTATTCACAAGCATTCTCCATTCACTCTTGTCCACCACCACTTCCCCTGCCTGATCTATAGTCATTCCTCTATCATCCAAAGCCTTTCTTACACAGTCTCTCCATCTCAATGGGGGTCTTCCTGCCCTTCTATCTCCCCTTGTATCTGACTCACATATTCTCTTTGTAAGCCTTTCATCTCCCATTCGTTCAACATGACCATACCAGCTCAGCACCCTTCTGTCCACTCTGGCTGACAAATGTTCCTGCTGCCCCACTCTCCTACGTATCTCTTCATTCCTCAATCTGTCTCTACGAGTAACTCCACACATACTCCTCAAGCAGCTCATCTCCATCACATCCAGCCCTCTTTTCTCCTTTTTCTTCAGAGCCCATGTCTCAGCCCCATACATCACTGTTGGCACAACAATTCCTTGATACAGTGCACTTTTTACTTTCACTCCGAGATTTCTCGTCTTCCACATACTTCCCATTGCTCCGAAAACCTTCCTTCCTTCACACACTCTCTGTTTTACCTCCACTTCCATACCTCCACTCCTGCTTATTGTTCCTCCTAGATATTTAAAACACTCTACTTGTTCCAATTTTTCCCCATCCAGCCTCACATCTAGATTCACCCTATGCTCTCCCCTATTACACACCATTACTTTACTTTTATTGACGTTCACCTTCAGTTTCCTCCTTCCACAAACCACACCAAACTCTTTGACTACCTGCTGCAATTTCTCATCAGAATCCGCCACCAATGCTGTGTCATCAGCGAACAGCAACTGATTCAACTCCCAATCTCTACCATTCTTTCCTACTAAACCCAATCCTCTTCCCATAGTTCTCCTTTTCACCTCCCTCACCACACCATCCATAAACATATTAAACAGCCATGGTGACATTACACAACCCTGTCGCAAACCTACCTTTACCTCAAACCATTCACTCAACTCACCATTTCCTACTCTCACACATGCTCTGCTCCCTTCATAAAAACTCTTAACTGCTTCTAACAAATTTCCTCCTATTTCATAAATCCTTAACACCTTCCACATTGCTTCACGGTCCACACGATCATACGCTTTTTCCAAGTCCATAAAAGCCCAAAATATCTCCTTATGCTTCTCTAAATACTTCTCGCATAACTGTCTTACTGCAAACATCTGATCCACACACCCTCTTCCCCTCCTAAAACCGCACTGTTCTTCTCCTATTGCAACTTCCGTACACTTTATTATCCTCTCTATCAACACCCTGCCATACAGCTTTCCAACCACTGACAATAAACTAATACCTCTATAACTTGAACACTCCTGCCGATCTCCCTTCCCCTTGTACAACGGCACAATACATGCACTCTTCCAGTCTATTGGTACCATTGACACAGCAAAGCACACATTGAAAAGTCTCACCAACCAATCTATTATCACATCTCCACCCTTCTTTATACACTCCACAGCAATACCATCCATACCTTCTGCTTTTCCCGCTCTCATTTGTTTCACTGCTTCTTTCACCTCATTTTCCTCAATCCTTTCATTCATTCCCTGCCACCTGGGTGGCCTGGGTAACCTATCTCCATCCACCTCTGCTTCAATCACTGCTTCTCTTCCATCTCTTGTATTTAACAAAGATTCAAAATACTTGGCATATCTTTTCCTCACTTCAACTGGTTCCACTAGTAATTCTCCATTTTCATCTTTCACTGACTCTTCCCTCTTTTGTCCTCCTTTCCTTACTTTATTTACCTCCTTCCAGAACATCTTCTTTCGTTCTTCAAAATTCTCACTCAGCCTTTGGCCCCACCTTTCGTTTGCATCTTTTTTCGCTTCTCTAATTTTCCGTTTTGCCTCCCTCCTTTTCTCCTTGTACCTCTCCCATACCTCAACACTACCATCCTGTAAAACCCTCTCAAAACACTGTCTCTTCTCCTCAACTGCCTTTCTCACCGTATCATTCCACCACTCGCTTCCCTTCCTGATACCTCTGCCTCCTACTTTCCTTTTGCCGCATACTACCTCTGCACTTGCTTTCACTCCTTCCTTAAACTGTTGCCATTCAATCTCTACTTCTCTCTCTTCCATCTCTCTCACTTCCATCCACTTTTCATTTAGTCTTTCCTTGTACTCCCTCTCTTTTTCACTCTTCTCTAACTCACTAACTTTTATTACCTCTCTTACTTCACGCTTGTCTCTTATTCTCCTGTAACTCTTAACTCTTAGCTTTCCCTCCACCAGGTAATGATCTGACATACCCTCCGCCTCACCTCTCATCACATTCACATCCAGCAGTCTACACAATCTTTCCCTTGTCACCAGCACATAATCCATCAATGCCCTCTCTACAGTCTCTCCCCTCACAAGTCTATGCCAGGTGTACTTATTTATTGATGAACCTTGTTTTGTCGGATAAATTTTTTTTTTTTTTTTTGCAGTTTCTTGTAGCTTGGGGGTACCTCTTCAAAATAC
>JBAKBP010028039.1:0-29210 GCA_037953745.1 Lithodes maja | reverse complement strand
GTTTGAAGTAGGCATGTTGGATCCTTTAGAGGTCCAATGCTACTTTTGAATGGCTTCCTGCTGTTCACATAGCTGAAGAACTCTTTGGGACTCTCTTTGCAGAGGGATGCAACCCTTAGTTCTTCATTCTGCATTGCTTCCTTTATAAGATATTTCACTCTTCTACACATATTATTGAAGGAATCTAAATCTCTTTGGTCTTGACTTCTTTTGGCCTTTCTGTATGCAACCTGTCCCTTTCTAAGGGGAGGTGTGGTGGAGTGGTCTTGCCACTGGCCTGGTAATCCAAAGGTCCCGGGTTCAAATCCCGATGTATCAATGGGAAGATATTATTGGGATGGAATGGAATTTGTGCTGTACCTAGTATCATTGCATTACCACAAAGCCCACCGAAACGCCAATAAAATACCCTCATTGTTCCCTGATTAAATAGCAATGTATGAATATTCCCATATAGGGGTGCAATGCCTGGTGAGTTATCTGCTCAACAGGTGGCGTTGTGTGTGTGAGTGTAAGAGTGAGAGTCCGAGTTTAAGGGGTCAGACAGTGAAGCACGGGAACGAGGTGGCTTCAGAGATGGGGTCGCTAAGGGCCATGAGTGAGCACCGTGCCTCATGTGAAGGCAAGATGGCAGGTGCTCGTTGTATTCTACGTGCTTCAGATGTCTCACCCCCTAGACTGGAAAGAGACCTCACAGGCTTCAATGCTCATTGCACAGCGGTGAATGTTCAGGCTCTCAGCCTATGCCCGAGAGGGAGTAAGTTGGAATATAGAAAACAAACAAAAAAGAAAAATAATTGCTGAAGCTATGTCACTTGTGAACCATTTTGTTTGGGTTGAGCCTGATTTGGTAAGCTTAGTAGGAACGAATGCAGCTTGTCGTTCCCTAAACTGCTGTTTGAATGAGTACCAAATTGCATTAACATTATGTTACGACCTGGCACTCGGGTACACAAGGGCTCTCAATCAGGACTCGAGTACGGCTCGCTGCCACAACGGAAACACACGATCCCAACCCCTGAGTACTGCCAGCCGAACAAAAAACACCAATACCCTCCAGAGTTCGATCTGCTATAACGGGGTATACAAGAACTCGGTACTAGTGTTCAACAACAGACTAATAAAGAGACAGGAATTATCTAGTCTGGTCTACAATCAAACAAAGAAGTAAGAAACAACAACACCAAAGAATAGTGTTGGCCGAAGCCGAAGTAATCCACCCTTGACTAAGAACTTAAGAAGTCCTCCACCCTCTACTTCGGATCGGCACTATTACGTTACGTTAATTAATAGTCCTTAAGCATCGAGCAAGGAATCTTCTGAAAAAGTTAGATGCTTCTCGGATGCTCGTAAGAAGTACGTATCGGATTTTTGAACAGCAATTCAATAAGCAAAACACTGGCAATTAAATATTATTAAAGGTTTAAATTGGCATAAGAATAATTATAAGAATATGCAATAGTAAATGGCAAACATTAAAAAGAAGTACTCCGCAAATGCACCGGCAATAGCCTACTCGGATTGTGCTCGTGGGCCACTAATCACTAAAGTAGCCAAGCGTGCAACACATGAAATCAATAGTGCATAAACAATATCATACATAAGGAAAGCTTCAATACTATTCTGTATCTGCTGATCGAGTAAAGTCTAGCTGGGATGTAGTAGGCTAGGAAACAATGGCTGAGCAAGCGGCTCGTAGCCTAGCGAAGTCCTTAAGGCTGTGCGGCCAAATTACGTTAATTGACGGGGTGCTCTCTTGAGAGATCCAGATCGCTAGTATCTGGTTCTCTCCTGGTGACCCTCTCAAAGTCAAAGCAAACGAGTTAGCACAGTGTTGGGTGGCAGAGGCAAAAGCCCTCACTCGCAACACAGTGCTAAACTCACAAGGTACACAGTCAGAAAGACCACCTAGGCTTCCCACGTCTCCGTTGCGATTGTACAGGTTCAACAAAATCTAGTACACATCGGAAATCACAACACCAGTAGCCCTATCCCAGTCTAGCATTACCTAGACCAGCAGAAAACAGGAACAATAATAATAACACACAGGGAAATGCATATACGAGTGCAACAAACATAAATCAATCCTATTCTAAGTTAACCCTTCCAAAATAGGCTATCTAATAGGCATATATCTCGTGAGAACTCAAGCGATAATACGTTGGCTGACTAGCTCTGCACCAACGGGACCATGGAAGTTAAAAAGGGTAGGGAAAAGAGGAGATAAGGATGTAAAGGTAGTAGAGAAAGTTCACATCAGTCAGAAGAATATATATAGTTAGCAAGGGAAATGAGAAGTCGCTCTGCCTAATGAGTTCTGATCTAAAAATGGCTAGACTTCCCTTTTTATACTCGGCCCTCTAGTGAGCCCAACGTGAACTACTAAGGACCGCCCACTGACAATCATTACGTAATTTCTCTCTCTCAATCTGGGATAGACAAAGGCTTTCCCAGCACTGAGGGGAGGGGGGAGGGGGGGAGTGCTAGTGAGTTAGGCCCACCTCCCGCATGGCGCACCCACTGACCCCCATTACGTAATCTCTCTCTCTCCTCTCATCATTACAAATAAGTTTTATACACAATACTTATAACTAATGATATAAAATAGAACTCGTTGACTCAGATGAAAACAAAATACATATTCATAATACTTATAGTACAACGGCTCACATGAACTAAGTTAGGAAACTCTACATAGACTACAGCCAAAGTTCCTGCCCTGACGATCCTAGCGAGAGTGGGGCATGACTAGGCGTTCTGTACAGGATGCTCACACTGGACATGCGTCACACCTCCCCCAAGATTTTACTTGCTCAACCCTGAGCTAAAATCTGACAAACACAGAACCCCATCAAGCCCCTCACACCCAGCGACCGCATGGCACTAAAACAAAGCTGAGTTTATCACCAAAACACATCTTATTATTAAAAAAAAAATCACATTTTATAACTCCTCCCAACAATAGCAAAAAGACACAATATCATGCTCCCAGAGCGAGCTTACAGCAGCTCAGCCGTTTGATAGTTCGTGGACTACTCAAACTCTATAGGCTATGACAAACTTATACAATTATCTATATCAAAGAATGAGTTTTTTTATGATTTTTATATTTTAATATGTTTTTCCCGGCTGCACTATAAGGGCAGCCTATTTTCTTCTATACCAAACGCTCAACTCCTGCTTTACGACCCAATACGCTGGGCTACAACCGCGAGCCAACAAGCACCAAGCGCAAAATACTATTCAAACTAAAGCAGGAGGCTACCCGTGTGTCAATCTACCAAGGATCATATACCCTTGAACGACCATCTGCAACCACGTTGTCACAACCGGCAATATGGCGTATGTCCAGGTTATATACCAATAACCTTAGTGACCACCTGGTCAGCCTCATATTCCGATTGTGAAACTGGTCCAAGATCTTGAGAGGGTGATGATCTGGGTAAACTACAACGACCGGACCATAGGCTGGAACATAGACCTCGAAATGCCCCAGCGCAAGCACAACCGCCAGCAGCTCCTCCTCGACAACAGAGCAGCTCCCCTGGGCCGAATTGTACTTCTCCGAGCAGAAACTAACAGGATGCTCCAGCCCATCATCGTCCTTTTCCACTTCATTCATCAGGTTCTGAAACGTTGCTGGTGCATTCTTAAGTCCGTCAGGCATAACATTGCACCGGTAGGTACTCCCGTCCACAACAAAACCACATACCTCTTTAGCACGCTCGGACAAAGGTACTTGCCAGTAACCTTTTACTAAATCTACTTTCGTGATAGGCGATGCAGCCCCGAGGCGGTCTATGGTGTCGTCAACTCTTGATAAGGTATAGGCGTCTGTCAGGGATAATGCACACATACTCTCGCAATCAACACACTCACTGATCTTGCCACTTAACACCGGTTGCAAAGTTACAGGCAACGACCACTCACGACATTCCTTATCCCTCAGACCCTTCGTCCACACGTAATCCAGCTCTGCTTGCACCATAGACTTTCGAGCAGCATTTATACGGTAGGGAATTAAACTGAGCCTTGCACTATCTCCAGCCTGCATGTCGGATTCTACCCCGTACATCAGGCCTGGAGAAGCAACAAACATGCGAAAGTACTGCCATAGCCTAGTAAACAACTGCCTTGCACTGTCTCCACGAACAACATGCCTAGTGCCCTCCCACAACCCAGCCGAGACCGCAGCTTCTAACCTGTAGTCTCCCTCCTTCTCCACCTTCGTCCCTAGAACAGCCAGGTCATGAGAGGGACAATCAGTACCACCTGTGCAGTCACTCCCATAGTTCATTATTGCTAAGGCTTCCCCGCCGATACCGTACATGCGCACCCCCGCATTCCTTGTGACGACATCTGCCTGCTCAGCATCACCGCTTTTAGAGACATGGCCAGATACAGTCGGTCTATGGTAGGGCTGTTGCATTAGATTAGAGCAGCATTGGGAGGCTATGTGACGACCGGGCACATCCACTCCACAGCCAACCTCACCAATCTGCTCAATGTCCTCCTTTTTACCACCACCCTTGGCAGCCATGGGTCGACCCTGACCTGGCAACCATGCCAAAGCCTCGTCGCCCACCTTGAACCACCGAAACAACGAGGCTAACGGTCTTTCAACATTCACGTGACCTGCCCGCGGAACATCTTGCACCGCCCGAGTTGTGAGACTCAGGGGCTCGGCACGACCAGTGGGGTATGAACCGAGCTGGTGTTGGAGTGCTGCACACTGCTGCTCAGGCAGGTGCTCTAGCGCTTCCACAGCCACCAGACTCGTGTCCCCCGCCCACTGCTCCGCCGAGACATGACAATCCCTACTCTCCTCCACCTGTGCCCTACTGCCCCCCTCTCCTTCTCCACCTTGGCCGCGGCAGACCAACGCAGGGACAGTAGGCTGCTCAGGTGGTTGCCTCACAAACTCCTCCAACAGGTTCACATGACATGCTTCCCCGTCCTCGTGTTTGATCTCGACAGCACCATTACCACACTTCTGAACTTCCGGATCCTCCAACTGCAGTTTACAAATATCTGAGGGAACCAACCTGTCTAGATGCTTCCGAAGCAACCCAAGTCCTCCCCCAATATCAAACTGAGCAACCCTTTTTTCTCTCCGTGTGTAACGTTGCTGCCTCGGAGTCTCTTCCTGCCCTACCTCCTCACTAGCTGTGACAGGTCCTGGGGCCTCTCCAGACTCTAACATAGGTGCCAATACTGAATCACCCGGGAGAGCCGCCGAGTCAAAACTCTTAAAACCAACTCCTGCTTTAGCCTCCTCCTGTTGATCGTTCCTCCGCTGGTCTGAAGACGGAGGACTAGGCTGTGACACTTTAGCTGCCCGAGCTCGGGTGACAACACACGCCAGGGGTTGTGTCTAGCACCGCTCGACCCACTCTTGCTCTTCCCTACTCACGTCGGCCGGCCTCTCGGCAACGACTAAGGGTAGAACCTCAGAAGCGGGCATTGCAAAGTCGTTGCCGAGAAGAAGGTCGACGCCCTCCACTGGCAGTTTCTCCACAATCCCGACATCCAATTCACGTGCCACACCATCCACCTCCAACTCCAACCGCACCAGCGGGTATGACCGAGTTGCATTAATACCCTGCACCACTACCACCCGAGCCGCGTTTATAGGGTAGCCAGTCAAGTTTTTCATCAGAGTCTGGGAAGCACCTGTATCACGCAAGACCTCTACTCCATGCTTGCGCCCCGCCCACATCACGCAACCCCGCCCTCTATGGTCGCAAAAAACATCCTGAGCAGGGTTCGAGCCTCCCAGGTGCTTCTGCATTGGCTGTGCCTCAGCCTCTGACGAACTGCCCCGGGCAAACTCAGATGACTTCGGAGACACACCAATGTTGCAGGCCAAAGACACAGCTGCTGTAGGTGGTTTGCTAGGACAGACTCTTGCAAAGTGCCCCTTTTCATGACAATGATAATACTCCAACTCCCCTTTGGGCTTCCCTTGGTACTGGGAAGGGCCCGGCCCCTTCTTAAATGGGACGGTGCTAGTCTTGTGGTCAGTCTTGGTATCATGGCTCTTGTACTTGTTTGCATAAGGTATATCACTAACTCGGGGGGGTGGGGCGTCACGCCCCTTGTTACCTGCCTCACTACGCTGGGCAGACCCGCACCCACGAATTAGTGATAGCCGGAGGTCAGCCATCTCAGCTGCCTCCTGTAGAGTTTTTTGGGTTCTTTTCTTTAATAGTTAAAGTCATTTCTGCACCAGTACACTTATAAAACTGCTCGAGCAGAAACAGCTCAGTCAACTGTTCGGCCGTCTCAGCTTTCTCAGAACGTGTCCAGTTTTTAAGTGCATCTTTTAAGTCCCGGGCATGTTCAAGAAAGGTCGCCTCCCTAGTCTTTGTAACACCCCGAATCTTCAATCGATATGTTTCCGGTTGCAACTCGTATGCCCGTAGGACAGCTCTCTTCAATTCTGGGTAGTCAATGCAAGACTCTAAAGGCAGTGCATCATAAGCCTTCAGACCCTTACCCGTAAGTCTTGAGGAGACTAGAGCTGCCCACTTCTCTTCAGGCCAATTATGCTCCCTACACTTCTTCTCAAAACGATTAAAAAATTCTGTGACTTCAGTTTCACTAAATACCGGCACCAATTTGACTAAGTGGGCCAAGGACTGTTCTCTTACTTGGCCCTCACGGCCCATCCGAGTCCCTATCGACTCTGCACGAGTCTTATCTAAATCTAATTTAGCACAATATTTCTCTGAGTCGTACCTAAGCTCAGCCTCATGCCTCCTGGTCTCATCCTCTTGCCTCCTAACCTCAATCTCATGCCTCCTAGTCTCAGCCTCAATCTCCTGCTTTCTAGCCTCATCCTCAATCTCCTGCTTCCTAGCCTCAGCCTCAATCTTAGCAAGCTCAAGTCTAAATACCATATCTGGAGACAGGCAGGAAGAGGGAGCTGCCACTACTGAAGGAGGGGGGGCAAAAACTGGGGAACCACCATGTGCACCACCCGAGGGCACTCCAATCTGCCAATTCTCATCCCTCTGTGGGAGAGTGCTAACCTCCGGTAACTGAGTGGACGGCACTGTGGGAGTCGAGTGAGAGGGGATCTGGGGAGGAACCCCCCCAAACGCCCTCTCCTCCGAAACCCCATGTCGCCCACGCAACACCCAGGAAATCAGCTCCCCCTTGGACATCCCTACTACATTGGAAATGCCCAAAACCTTGGCTATCAGGTGCAAGCCATAAACATCCACCCCAGTCAGCCTCTCCTCCGTCACGTGGTACCGCTTACTCACAAAAACTCTAGCATCCTCCTCACTGGTTACTAACGGCACACCTTCAAATGACATCTCTCGCTCATCGTCAGTGCTAGTGCACGACATACTGAAGTCCACAAAAAAATTCTCGAGACAAAAGTGTTAAACTTCCTATGCAAGCACTAATTACTAAATTAACTGGAGTCTCTTAAATGCTTTACTAATTGCCATACAAAAAAAAAAAATCTTCAATATGCACGCTAAAATACAAACAAACAAATGTTGTACAACTCTGCAAAAATTTATACTGTTCACAAAATCCTAAGCAAGGTCGCCATTTGTTACGACCTGGCACTCGGGTACACAAGGGCTCTCAATCAGGACTCGAGTACGGCTCGCTGCCACAACCGAAACACACGATCCCAACCCCTGAGTACTGCCAGCCGAACAAAAAACACCAATACCCTCCAGAGTTCGATCTGCTATAACGGGGTATACAAGAACTCGGTACTAGTGTTCAACAACAGACTAATAAAGAGACAGGAATTATCTAGTCTGGTCTACAATCAAACAAAGAAGTAAGAAACAACAACACCAAAGAATAGTGTTGGCCGAAGCCGAAGTAATCCACCCTTGACTAAGAACTTAAGAAGTCCTCCACCCTCTACTTCGGATCAGCACTATTACGTTACGTTAATTAATAGTCCTTAAGCATCGAGCAAGGAATCTTCTGAAAAAGTTAGATGCTTCTCGGATGCTCGTAAGAAGTACGTATCGGATTTTTGAACAGCAATTCAATAAGCAAAACACTGGCAATTAAATATTATTAAAGGTTTAAATTGGCATAAGAATAATTATAAGAATATGCAATAGTAAATGGCAAACATTAAAAAGAAGTACTCCGCAAATGCACCGGCAATAGCCTACTCGGATTGTGCTCGTGGGCCACTAATCACTAAAGTAGCCAAGCGTGCAACACATGAAATCAATAGTGCATAAACAATATCATACATAAGGAAAGCTTCAATACTATTCTGTATCTGCTGATCGAGTAAAGTCTAGCTGGGATGTAGTAGGCTAGGAAACAATGGCTGAGCAAGCGGCTCGTAGCCTAGCGAAGTCCTTAAGGCTGTGCGGCCAAATTACGTTAATTGACGGGGTGCTCTCTTGAGAGATCCAGATCGCTAGTATCTGGTTCTCTCCTGGCGACCCTCTCAAAGTCAAAGCAAACGAGTTAGCACAGTGTTGGGTGGCAGAGGCAAAAGCCCTCACTCACAACACAGTGCTAAACTCACAAGGTACACAGTCAGAAAGACCACCTAGGCTTCCCACGTCTCCGTTGCGATTGTACAGGTTCAACAAAATCTAATACACATCGGAAATCACAACACCAGTAGCCCTATCCCAGTCTAGCATTACCTAGACCAGCAGAAAACAGGAACAATAATAATAACACACAGGGAAATGCATATACGAGTGCAACAAACATAAATCAATCCTATTCTAAGTTAACCCTTCCAAAATAGGCTATCTAATAGGCATATATCTCGTGAGAACTCAAGCGATAATACGTTGGCTGACTAGCTCTGCACCAACGGGACCATGGAAGTTAAAAAGGGTAGGGAAAAGAGGAGATAAGGATGTAAAGGTAGTAGAGAAAGTTCACATCAGTCAGAAGAATATATATAGTTAGCAAGGGAAATGAGAAGTCGCTCTGCCTAATGAGTTCTGATCTAAAAATGGCTAGACTTCCCTTTTTATACTCGGCCCTCTAGTGAGCCCAACGTGAACTACTAAGGACCGCCCACTGACAATCATTACGTAATTTCTCTCTCTCAATCTGGGATAGACAAAGGCTTTCCCAGCACTGAGGGGAGGGGGGAGGGGGGGAGTGCTAGTGAGTTAGGCCCACCTCCCGCATGGCGCACCCACTGACCCCCATTACGTAATCTCTCTCTCTCCTCTCATCATTACAAATAAGTTTTATACACAATACTTATAACTAATGATATAAAATAGAACTCGTTGACTCAGATGAAAACAAAATACATATTCATAATACTTATAGTACAACGGCTCACATGAACTAAGTTAGGAAACTCTACATAGACTACAGCCAAAGTTCCTGCCCTGACGATCCTAGCGAGAGTGGGGCATGACTAGGCGTTCTGTACAGCATGCTCACACTGGACATGCGTCACACCTCCCCCAAGATTTTACTTGCTCAACCCTGAGCTAAAATCTGACAAACACAGAACCCCATCAAGCCCCTCACACCCAGCGACCGCATGGCACTAAAACAAAGCTGAGTTTATCACCAAAACACATCTTATTATTAAAAAGAAAAATCACATTTTATAACTCCTCCCAACAATAGCAAAAAGACACAATATCATGCTCCCAGAGCGAGCTTACAGCAGCTCAGCCGTTTGATAGTTCGTGGACTACTCAAACTCTATAGGCTATGACAAACTTATACAATTATCTATATCAAAAGAAAGAGTTTTTTTATGATTTTTATATTTTAATATGTTTTTCCCGGCGGCACTATAAGGGCAGCCTATTTTCTTCTATACCAAACGCTCAACTCCTGCTTTACGACCCAATACGCTGGGCTACAACCGCGAGCCAACAAGCACCAAGCGCAAAATACTATTCAAACTAAAGCAGGAGGCTACCCGTGTGTCAATCTACCTAGGATCATATACCCTTGAACGACTATCTGCAACCACGTTGTCACAACAGGCAATATGGCGTATGTCCAGGTTATATACCAATAACCTTAGTGACCACCTGGTCAGCCTCATATTCCGATTGTGAAACTGGTCCAAGATCTTGAGAGGGTGATGATCTGGGTAAACTACAACGACCGGACCATAGGTTGGAACATAGACCTCGAAATGCCCCAGTGCAAGCACAACCGCCAGCAGCTCCTCCTCGACAACAGAGCAGCTCCCCTGGGCCGAATTGTACTTCTCCGAGCAGAAACTAACAGGATGCTCCAGCCCATCATCGTCCTTTTCCACTTCATTCATCAGGTTCTGAAACGTTGCTGGTGCATTCTTAAGTCCGTCAGGCATAACATTGCACCGGTAGGTACTCCTGTCCACAACAAAACCACATACCTCTTTAGCACGCTCGGACAAAGGTACTTGCCAGTAACCTTTTACTAAATCTACTTTCGTGATAGGCGATGCAGCCCCGAGGCGGTCTATGGTGTCGTCAACTCTTGATAAGGTATAGGCGTCTGTCAGGGATAATGCACACATACTCTCGCAATCAACACACTCACTGATCTTGCCACTTAACACCGGTTGCAAAGTTACAGGCAACGACCACTCACGACATTCCTTATCCATCAGACCCTTCGTCCACACGTAATCCAGCTCTGCCTGCACCATAGACTTTCGAGCAGGATTTATACGGTAGGGAATTAAACTGAGCCTTGCACTATCTCCAGCCTGCATGTCGGATTCTACCCCGTACATCAGGCCTGGAGAAGCAACAAACATGCGAAAGTACTGCCATAGCCTAGTAAACAACTGCCTTGCACTGTCTCCACGAACAACATGCCTAGTGCCCTCCCACAACCCAGCCGAGACCGCAGCTTCTAACCTGTAGTCTCCCTCCTTCTCCACCTTCGTCCCTAGAACAGCCAGGTCATGAGAGGGACAATCAGTACCACCTGTGCAGTCACTCCCATAGTTCATTATTGCTAAGGCTTCCCCGCCGATACCGTACATGCGCACCCCCGCATTCCTTGTGACGACATCTGCCTGCTCAGCATCACCGCTTTTAGAGACATGGCCAGATACAGTCGGTCTATGGTAGGGCTGTTGCATTAGATTAGAGCAGCATTGGGAGGCTATGTGACGACCGGGCACATCCACTCCACAGCCAACCTCACCAATCTGCTCAATGTCCTCCTTTTTACCACCACCCTTGGCAGCCATGGGTCGACCCTGACCTGGCAACCATGCCAAAGCCTCGTCGCCCACCTTGAACCACCGAAACAACGAGGCTAACGGTCTTTCAACATTCACGTGACCTGCCCGCGGAACATCTTGCACCGCCCGAGTTGTGAGACTCAGGGGCTCGGCACGACCAGTGGGGTATGAACCGAGCTGGTGCTGGAGTGCTGCACACTGCTGCTCAGGCAGGTGCTCTAGCGCTTCCACAGCCACCAGACTCGTGTCCCCCGCCCACTGCTCCGCCGAGACATGACAATCCCTACTCTCCTCCACCTGTGCCCTACTGCCCCCCTCTCCTTCTCCACCTTGGCCGCGGCAGACCAACGCAGGGACAGTAGGCTGCTCAGGTGGTTGCCTCACAAACTCCTCCAACAGGTTCACATGACATGCTTCCCCGTCCTCGTGTTTGATCTCGACAGCACCATTACCACACTTCTGAACTTCCGGATCCTCCAACTGCAGTTTACAAATATCTGAGGGAACCAACCTGTCTAGATGCTTCCGAAGCAACCCAAGTCCTCCCCCAATATCAAACTGAGCAACCCTTTTTTCTCTCCGTGTGTAACGTTGCTGCCTCGGAGTCTCTTCCTGCCCTACCTCCTCACTAGCTGTGACAGGTCCTGGGGCCTCTCCAGACTCTAACATAGGTGCCAATACTGAATCACCCGGGAGAGCCGCCGAGTCAAAACTCTTAAAACCAACTCCTGCTTTAGCCTCCTCCTGTTGATCGTTCCTCCGCTGGTCTGAAGACGGAGGACTAGGCTGTGACACTTTAGCTGCCCGAGCTCGGGTGACAACACACGCCATGGGTTGTGTCTGGCACCGCTCGACCCACTCTTGCTCTTCCCTACTCACGTCGGCCGGCCTCTCGGCAACGACTAAGGGTAGAACCTCAGAAGCGGGCATTGCAAAGTCGTTGCCGAGAAGAAGGTCGACGCCCTCCACTGGCAGTTTCTCCACAATCCCGACATCCAATTCACGTGCCACACCATCCACCTCCAACTCCAACCGCACCAGCGGGTATGACCGAGTTGCATTAATACCCTGCACCACTACCACCCGAGCCGCGTTTATAGGGTAGCCAGTCAAGTTTTTCATCAGAGTCTGGGAAGCACCTGTATCACGCAAGACCTCTACTCCATGCTTGCGCCCCGCCCACATCACGCAACCCCGCCCTCTATGGTCGCAAAAAACATCCTGAGCAGGGTTCGAGCCTCCCAGGTGCTTCTGCATTGGCTGTGCCTCAGCCTCTGACGAACTGCCCCGGGCAAACTCAGATGACTTCGGAGACACACCAATGTTGCAGGCCAAAGACACAGCTGCTGTAGGTGGTTTGCTAGGACAGACTCTTGCAAAGTGCCCCTTTTCATGACAATGATAACACTCAAACTCCCCTTTGGGCTTCCCTTGGTACTGGGAAGGGCCCGGCCCCTTCTTAAATGGGACGGTGCTAGTCTTGTGGTCAGTCTTGGTATCATGGCTCTTGTACTTGTTTGCATAAGGTATATCACTAACTCGGGGGGGTGGAGCGTCACGCCCCTTGTTACCTGCCTCACTACGCTGGGCAGACCCGCACCCACGAATTAGTGATAGCCAGAGGTCAGCCATCTCAGCTGCCTCCTGTAGAGTTTTTTGGGTTCTTTTTCTTTAATAGTTAAAGTCATTTCTGCACCAGTACACTTATAAAACTGCTCGAGCAGAAACAGCTCAGTCAACTGTTCGGCCGTCTCAGCTTTCTCAGAACGTGTCTAGTTTTTAAGTGCATCTTTTAAGTCCCGGGCATGTTCAAGAAAGGTCGCCTCCCTAGTCTTTGTAACACCCCGAAACTTCAATCGATATGTTTCCGGTTGCAACTCGTATGCCCGTAGGACAGCTCTCTTCAATTCTGGGTAGTCAATGCAAGACTCTAAAGGCAGTGCATCATAAGCCTTCAGACCCTTACCCGTAAGTCTTGAGGAGACTAGAGCTGCCCACTTCTCTTCAGGCCAATAATGCTCCCTACACTTCTTCTCAAAACGATTAAAAAATTCTGTGACTTCAGTTTCACTAAATACCGGCACCAATTTGACTAAGTGGGCCAAGGACTGTTCTCTTACTTGGCCCTCACGGCCCATCCGAGTCCCTGTCGACTCTGCACGAGTCTTATCTAAATCTAATTTAGCACAATATTTCTCTGAGTCGTACCTAAGCTCAGCCTCATGCCTCCTGGTCTCATCCTCTTGCCTCCTAACCTCAATCTCATGCCTCCTAGTCTCAGCCTCAATCTCCTGCTTCCTAGCCTCAGCCTCAATCTCCTGCTTCCTAGCCTCAGCCTCAATCTTAGCAAGCTCAAGTCTAAATACCATATCTGGAGACAGGCAGGAAGAGGGAGCTGCCACTACTGAAGGAGGGGGGGCAAAAACTGGGGAACCACCATGTGCACCACCCGAGGGCACTCCAATCTGCCAATTCTCATCCCTCTGTGGGAGAGTGCTAACCTCCGGTAACTGAGTGGACGGCACTGTGGGAGTCGAGTGAGAGGGGATCTGGGGAGGAACCCCCCCCAAACGCCCTCTCCTCCGAAACCCCATGTCGCCCACGCAACACCCAGGAAATCAGCTCCCCCTTGGACATCCCTACTACATTGGAAATGCCCAAAACCTTGGCTATCAGGTGCAAGCCATAAACATCCACCCCAGTCAGCCTCTCCTCCGTCACGTGGTACCGCTTACTCACAAAAACTCTAGCATCCTCCTCACTGGTTACTAACGGCACACCTTCAAATGGCATCTCTCGCTCATCGTCAGTGCTAGTGCACGACATACTGAAGTCCACAAAAAAATTCTCGAGACAAAAGTGTTAAACTTCCTATGCAAGCACTAATTACTAAATTAACTGGAGTCTCTTAAATGCTTTACTAATTGCCATACAAAAACAAATATTCTTCAATATGCACGCTAAAATACAAACAAACAAATGTTGTACAACTCTGCAAAAATGTATACTGTTCACAAAATCCTAAGCAAGGTCGCCATTTGTTACGACCTGGCACTCGGGTACACAAGGGCTCTCAATCAGGACTCGAGTATGGCTCGCTGCCACAACGGAAACACACGATCCCAACCCCTGAGTACTGCCAGCCGAACAAAAAACACCAATACCCTCCAGAGTTCGATCTGCTATAACGGGGTATACAAGAACTCGGTACTAGTGTTCAACAACAGACTAATAAAGAGACAGGAATTATCTAGTCTGGTCTACAATCAAACAAAGAAGTAAGAAACAACAACACCAAAGAATAGTGTTGGCCGAAGCCGAAGTAATCCACTCTTGACTAAGAACTTAAGAAGTCCTCCACCCTCTACTTCGGATCAGCACTATTACGTTACGTTAATTAATAGTCCTTAAGCATCGAGCAAGGAATCTTCTGAAAAAGTTAGATGCTTCTCGGATGCTCGTAAGAAGTACGTATCGGATTTTTGAACAGCAATTCAATAAGCAAAACACTGGCAATTAAATATTATTAAAGGTTTAAATTGGCATAAGAATAATTATAAGAATATGCAATAGTAAATGGCAAACATTAAAAAGAAGTACTCCGCAAATGCACCGGCAATAGCCTACTCGGATTGTGCTCGTGGGCCACTAATCACTAAAGTAGCCAAGCGTGCAACACATGAAATCAATAGTGCATAAACAATATCATACATAAGGAAAGCTTCAATACTATTCTGTATCTGCTGATCGAGTAAAGTCTAGCTGGGATGTAGTAGGCTAGGAAACAATGGCTGAGCAAGCGGCTCGTAGCCTAGCGAAGTCCTTAAGGCTGTGCGGCCAAATTACGTTAATTGACGGGGTGCTCTCTTGAGAGATCCAGATCGCTAGTATCTGGTTCTCTCCTGGCGACCCTCTCAAAGTCAAAGCAAACGAGTTAGCACAGTGTTGGGTGGCAGAGGCAAAAGCCCTCACTCGCAACACAGTGCTAAACTCACAAGGTACACAGTCAGAAAGACCACCTAGGCTTCCCACGTCTCCGTTGCGATTGTACAGGTTCAACAAAATCTAGTACACATCGGAAATCACAACACCAGTAGCCCTATCCCAGTCTAGCATTACCTAGACCAGCAGAAAACAGGAACAATAATAATAACACACAGGGAAATGCATATACGAGTGCAACAAACATAAATCAATCCTATTCTAAGTTAACCCTTCCAAAATAGGCTATCTAATAGGCATATATCTCGTGAGAACTCAAGCGATAATACGTTGGCTGACTAGCTCTGCACCAACGGGACCATGGAAGTTAAAAAGGGTAGGGAAAAGAGGAGATAAGGATGTAAAGGTAGTAGAGAAAGTTCACATCAGTCAGAAGAATATATATAGTTAGCAAGGGAAATGAGAAGTCGCTCTGCCTAATGAGTTCTGATCTAAAAATGGCTAGACTTCCCTTTTTATACTCGGCCCTCTAGTGAGCCCAACGTGAACTACTAAGGACCGCCCACTGACAATCATTACGTAATTTCTCTCTCTCAATCTGGGATAGACAAAGGCTTTCCCAGCACTGAGGGGAGGGGGGAGGGGGGGAGTGCTAGTGAGTTAGGCCCACCTCCCGCATGGCGCACCCACTGACCCCCATTACGTAATCTCTCTCTCTCCTCTCATCATTACAAATAAGTTTTATACACAATACTTATAACTAATGATATCAAATAGAACTCGTTGACGGATGAAAACAAAATACATATTCATAATACTTATAGTACAACGGCTCACATGAACTAAGTTAGGAAACTCTACATAGACTACAGCCAAAGTTCCTGCCCTGACGATCCTAGCGAGAGTGGGGCATGACTAGGCGTTCTGTACAGCATGCTCACACTGGACATGCGTCACAATTAGCACCCTCAAGTCAGATCTGGGATAAGCTTCCCCAATGGACTTCAAAATTTGCATGACGGAAATCTAGTTTTGCACTCTGAGGATTGGTGGGTCTGCTGTTAAAGGTGCGAAGAGAGAACCTAACTAGATTGTGGTCACTACCTCCAAGTGATTCCCCAACAGATAAGCTGGTCACACCTTCATCTTCACAAGATCTGGTATATTGTTCCCTCTAGTTGGCTTGTTCACCCACTGGATGAAAAAGTTATCGTTAGTAAAGTCCACAAGACGCCTACCTTCTGCATCGGCAGTTTTTGCCTCCCAGTTTACTAGGCAATTGAAGTCACCTAAGATCACACTGGTTTTACCCTCGATAACAGCACTCAGTCTTGTGTACAGAAGTTCTTCCTTTTCAACATTTTGATGTGGAGGCCTGTACACCATAAAAATCCTATAGCTAGAGTTAAAGATAAGAAATATAAGAGGAAGATAAAGGAGTAGATGGAGGGGAGGGAAACAAGGAGGGAGGAAGATACGAGCAGATGGAGTGTGTGGGGAAATGTTGAGGTATGGTGGTGAGATAGTGATCGAATGGGTATGGAAAATGTGCAAACTAGCATGGGAGAAGGGGAGTGCACCCGATGACTGGAAGACTGGCATAACAGTCCCCCTATACAAGGACAAAGGGGAAAGTGGAGTGTGTGGTAACCACCAAGGAATATGTCTTCTAAGCATAGTAGGGAAGGTATACAGTAGGGTAGTGATTGAGAGAGTGAGAGAGTGAGAGTTAGAACGGAGAAATGGATAGGCGACGAGCAGGGAGGTTTTAGGAAGGGAAGAGGATGTGTAGATCAGATTTTTACCCTGAATTGTGTTGTAGAGAAATATCTGGAGAAGAAACAAAAGGTGTATGTTGCCTTTATGGACTTGGAGAAGGCCTATGCCAGAGTGGATAGAGAAGGTTTGTTGAAAGTACTTAGAATATACGGAGTAGATGGCAAGTTGTTGAAAGCAGTGAAGAGCATGTAATGAGGGTGCAAAGGCGGCAGTATGTGTGGAGAGTGAGCAGAGCGAGTTCTTTGACCTGAATGTTGGTTTGAAACAGGGGTGTGTGACGTCCCCGTGGTTGTTAAACTGTATATATGGATGGAGTCATGAAAGAAATACTATCAAGAGCAGTGGATGTTGGTGCATCGCTGAAAAGGGAGGGAAATGAGTGGAAGCTACCTATACTGCTGTTTGCGGATGATACAGTTCTGATGAGTGATAATGAATGGGAGTTGCAGGGTCTGGTAAATGAGTTTGGAACAGTGTGCGAAAAACGGAATTTGAAGATAAATGCGGGGAAGAGCAAGGTTATGGTCTTCGAAAGGGGTGAAGTCACAGAGTGTGAGGTGAAGCTGAACGGTCAGGCTATGGAGATCGTCAGCTCTTAAGAGTCTTCCCGCAGCTCCTGGATTAAAAGAGTTTCACCGGGCGACTGTGGGAAGACTCTTAAAATCCTGGGCCTAAAAAAAATCCATTAAAACCACCCAAAACAAACTTGAATTTTTTTTTTTTTTTTTTTTTTGCCCGTTGCTATCAGGGCGTTGTCATCAGTGTTACCAAGCGTGGGAATTAAGGGAGAAGTCAGGCAGAGAATTGAGAGGTACCTCCAGTGTCTCTCAAAGCTTCGTGAGTGGAAGGTTGGCTCACACTCACTCACACACACTCTCGCTTTCATTTCGCGAATTTGACCAGCCAAACACTGTTTCCACTTGTTTTATTGTTGTAACTGGTTAATATCTTCATATTAATGGTAAAATAGGTGCATATGAATAAGTATTAACGATATTTATGGTAAAATAACGATGTTAGTGATGGGAACAGCTCAAATACGTGCGCACAGGCATGTGGTGTCTCAAACCCGCCATGCGCAGCCAAGAGGTTAAGTATCTCGGCAGTGTGTTGAGTAAAGATGGGACTATGGATGAAGAAGTGCGGGAGAGGGTACAACAGGGGAAGAGGGTTGTAGGAACGCTGAAAGCAGTAACAAGAAATAGGGTGGTCAGTATGGAAGTGAAGAAGTCCTTGCACGACAGTGTGGTAATCCCGACACTGACTTACGGAAGTGAAGCATTGACATTGGTTGAGAGACTCAGACCAAGAGTGAGAGCAGTGGAAATGAATTACTTAAGAAGTGCGTGCGGAGTTACATGGAGGGATAGACAGACTAATGAAGAAGTAAGAAGGAGGTGTGGTGTGGAGGTAGATGTGCTGGAAAGTGTGAAAAGGAACAACTTGAGATGTATGGAAAGCGAGAGAATGACTAAGAGGGCGTACGAGAGCGAGGTGGAGGGACAGAGAGGGAGAGGTAGACCGAAGGAGAGGTGGAAGGACGGAGTGAGGAAGTATATGAACGAAGGCGGTGCTGTTTGGGTGGAGGGGCGTCGACTGACTAGGGACAGAGGTGCATGGAGGCGGTTCGTTCGTGGCCACACCTTCGGGGATCACGGCGTCGGGCAATAAATAGATAGATAGATAGAAGATACGAACAAAAGGAAGGGAGATAAAAAGAGGAGGAGAGAGGAAAACACAATGACGAATGACGAGTAGGTTCAAGAGGATGTAGACTGGAGAAAGGCAATTAAATTTGCCCAAGACCCCTTCACCATAATTACGTAATTTTCATCATAGTCTGGTTAACATTAGAAGATTTAGGCTGTAATTTACGTATACGACTCAAATGTGTAAATACGATCTCAATAAACCGTCTTTGAAACACAGGTCCATCATAGGCTGCATAAAATCAACTAATTCTAGCCAGAATCAAAGGTAAATAGGTATCCTGGTGCTGAAGGGTTCAAATGGTCTAATCTTAAATCCTTCTGTTCCAGGGACGTCCTTTTAATTATATTCTAGTTATATTTAGTCGCTTTTGTGAAGCTTAGGAAGAATAAATGGTAGCTAAAAGGATTATTTGAGATAATCTGTAGCCTTGTAGACGTCTTCCCTAACTTTAATTCAATCGTCTAATAGTGTCCAGAATATAATGAAAAAGATGTCACCGGTACTGTATGGGTTAAACTTCCCAATCTTATATTTTCTGTTCCACCCTGTCAATAACATAGGGTATAACATAAAGTTGTGAACAAGTATACAGCAGAAGATCAGTAGTTATATAGAGACAAGTACTTTTCCATCCTTATACTACAATCAAGATACTTTTAAATGGGTTGATTATTATGGACACTTTATATACCATTTGCATACCCTTAAGTATGACAGGGCGCCTTTTAATGTAAAGAATCATTGTCCTCTCATCTAATACTTAAAAATATTCAGAAGTAATTACCTCACCTCTTCCCTTCGATTGCCAACCGGACCCGTCCCAACTACTTCTTAACACAATTTTATCCGACGTTTTTTGGGTTATAATACTGTATGTATATACTCAGGCACATACCCCATAGCTAAGGGTGGCCAACTCGAGACAGAGCCCAAACAGGGACAACACAACACACACAAAATAATGATAATAAAATACAAAATAATGCACACATATCTAGGTCGCCCAAGAGAAGACCCAAAGACTCTCAGGTCCCAGACCTCCCGGAGAGGTTCCGGTTTCAGCAGGCAGACACACAGCAAAGCCTCACCACCACAATACCCGCCCACCTCAGACCCAGGGATGACGCTTCATATATACACCGGCTCCCTGGGCCAGGCGCCTGATGCCCTATTATCTAATCCAACTGGCACCTGACCCCCTCTCCAAAGGACCAGTTTATCTATTTAAAAGCATTCTCCATTCATTCCTACTACTAGTTCGATTAACTATTGTTGAAAATTTAGCTTATTTTTGCCATTTTCGAGCAATTTATTATAGTTTCTCACCTTGGGTAAGAAAATATCCTTCCCAGACTTCCAGCAAATTAATAAAATATCCACCAAGTTATCAGTTAAAGTCTCGCTATTGCCGCTTAGAAAAACATTGACACCTGAATGGAGTGAAGCGTTTATTATCGCCAAACTAATTGGGTGAAAAGTCATAAAATCTCCAAACTAATGTAGCAAACCTGGAGAGGACTCCTCTCGGCTCAAATAGGGTTAAGCTATAGAATCTACAATATCCATACACTCTAAACTTAACAGGGGTGAATCCATCATATAAATCAATCACTTCAATCAATCGGATCAATCAATCGCATCAATCAATTGCACAAACCAATCGCACCAACCAATCGCATCATTCAATCGCATCAATCAATCGCCCTTACACGGCTGCTTGGAGTGTCGGAATACTAAAGGGGGATTTCAAAATGCGGAGTAGACTGGAAACAATCAAGGGTATGAATAGGATATATTATATATATATATATATATTTTTTTTCCTATATTCCAACTTACTTCCTCTCGGGCATAGGCTGAGAGCCTTAACCCCTAACTATCGGCGCGCAACATAAGTCGAGTATAATAAATCTGGACTATCTGGCGGCGCTCGACATAGGTCGTGTGGCAATTTCAGCACGTAATGTTGCTGAGAGAGAGAGACAAGTGGTGGCAGGAGAGTAGCGAGCGTATGACTGCTCCAGACCACTGCGGCGAACCTACTGACATGAATCCCACCTCCTCCCTCCCTCTCTCACTCGCTACATACTGAATTGTATGGGGAAAGTGCCGAATTACATGCTTTTTGCACTCGCGTTGCGCGGTTGTTGCAAGAAAACTAGCCATCATAAAAGGATCGTTATGGTGTCATTGGAAAGCTCTGTTTATGCCCTTTCAGGGATAGATACTTGTTTTACGCTCTGGGTCTTATTTAGGCATGAAAATGATCACGTAAACAGCCCTATTTTGGCTAAAAACACCCCGCTGGGCGGTACATATAAATAAACCGCCTAGCCCGCCAATAAGGTGTTAACATTCACCGCTTTACAATGAACAGTGAAGCCCGTGAGGTCTTGTTCCAGTCTAGGGAGTGAGACATGTGAAGCACGTAGAGTACAACGAGCACCTGCCATTTTGCCTTCACATGAGGCACGGTGCTCACTCATGACCCGAAACGACCCCATCTCTGAAGCCACCTCGTTCCCGTGCTTCACTGTCTCACCCCCTACACTCGGACTCTCACACTTACACACACACAACGCCACCTGTTGAGCAGACAACTCACCAGGCATTGCACCCCTATAGCATATTTTGAATATGGGAATATTCATACAGTGCTATTTAATCAGGGAACAATGAGGGTATTTTATTGACGTTTCGGTGGGCTTGTGGTAATGCACTGATACCAGGTACAGCACAAATTCCATCCCAATAATATCTTCCCATTGATACATCGGGATTTGAACCCGGGACCTTTGGATTACCAGGGCAGTGGCAAGACCACTCCACCACACCTTCCCTATATATATATATATATATATATATTTTTTTTTTTGGTGGATGTGCATGGAAGAGACAAAAAACAATGCTGCCTGTAACAAGTCCCCCCCCCCCCCCCCCAAGGTTGAAAGAGTAATAGCGAACCAAAATAAAAAGGTACATAAATTAATTGCGTATATTGATAGTGATATATCTTTCTATTCTGTTTATTATAGTAAGGGAATTATAGAAAAAAAATCCACGAATCTGCAAACAAATTGCTTACCAATAGCTTTCTTCACCAATGTGTTCATTTAGGTGTCTACTAACACCTCTCAATTTATTCCAACCCAAATCCTTGTGGACAATTTTGGGGAGCCAATCAAAGTTGGGGTACCTGGAGGGCTTTGGCGAAAAAAATAAAAATATACATTTGCCAATGTTAGCTTGTGGGATATCGGGGCTCCTGAATCGACTCCAACTATTCATTTTGAGTAAAAACAACTCCCTAGCCTGATTAGATAAAGTACACTAGAAGTATATTTACAGCCACCAAGTTTGATCGTAAATACGCTATGGGCCTCTTGCCGAAGAGACAATTGCTGTTTGAGAAACTGTGCGAATGGATGGATGAAGGAGTGGAACACGGAGTGACAACCTCAGAAACATACACATGAAGGTGGTAGAGCTTGACCCAACTGAGGACAAAAGTCTGGCATATAGTAGGGGATATTTGAAGAAAAAAAAAGATTCTGGAAGAGTATGAGGAGTCTCTCTATTTACCGTTAGACAAGAGACAAGCGGACATTGTGTGCCTGAAAGACACAACAAATGCAATCCTTCAAGACTACCGTCAACACTCAACAGGTCATCACCCCCTTGCACACCCTTAACGATGCTAAACTCAAGGAGCTCACAATTTTAACTGCCAACAACCTAATTTGTGGAGACTTGGCAAGAGTTCCATTTTCCTGTAAGCAATATCATTCAGTGGACAGCATGACCAATAAAGATATCCCAGTTCACTCTGATTCCTGACAGCCTCCAGCAGTTTCTGAAGCCGACCGTGAAAACTGATGAAAAGGTGGCAGTCTGGGGCCAAAACCTGCCGAAAGCCTACCGCCATCGGTCATGAGTGATGCCCTCTCACCTCGGACTCACGATTCAGCTTGACCACAAGTTTGGATCTAAGTGGCTGATTGAAAATGTTCATCACTTAGGATACTGCGATTCGTATGTTGAGCTCCGTCGCTACAAGTATTGTCACTTGAGTGTGAAAAATGCCCTTGATAGCATGGATCGGGATACCCGTGAGCACAGACAAAGATGAAGCAGGAGCTGTGGAGATTGAGGAAGCAGAAGTTGATGCAGTCCTATCTGCAAAAGAGGCAGAAAACCAAGAGGAGAGAAGTGATGATGATATGGATGAGGATCTTCAAACCTCTGTACTTCAGCGGAAAGGACAGAGAAAGGTTCCAGAGGAAAGGACAGTTCAACAATTTGTTGGTGATAATATAAATCTGAACATTGTGTCACTGAACGGGAACACAGCATTCCATGCTATGGGCATCATCAAGGCAACTTGCCTTGCTCCGGCGACAAGACAAGTTGAGCTTCTCGTAGCTATCCCAAGAAGAAAGATAAGCTGTGAGTAGAAAACAGTAACCCTTAAAGCAGCAGAGGTGAAAATTCTGGCCTTTGTTCTGGAAAAGAGAGTATTGACAGATTGTCAGATTGTTCCGATAGCAGATCTCCGCCAAGACCCTCCAGTCTTGCTGCCAGTGGACATCGCTTGGGTGGCAGGATGGGCTATCAAGAATCACAACCTTGCATTTGAACATCCCAATTGGAATGGCTTCATGAAGTCAATGCACCAAGATTAGGAGGGTTTCATCTCCTGAAAATTGTTGTGGGGTCCATCAGGACAATCAAGGCAGACTCAAGGCTGAAAGAACTGATACAGATGGTTTACCAGGTCAGCAGCACTGCAGAATACTCCTCTCAGGTGGTGCTTATGCCAAGACCATCCGGTTTAACCTTCTTGCATCTGCGGGAATTACCAAGTTCATTATGAGAGATGTTGTGTTCAGCGAGTAGGAGTTAAAAGAATTGGAAGACTTCATCAAAAATGCTGAAGATGAGAAAACAGGCAATTGCCATCTCCCTAAACTGTAAATCTCGAACTATATCTTAACCCTTTCACGTTTTTATGATGCAGAGGTTGCCAGATTAGCAATAATAAATTCACTCTTATAATTACCTCTCCAAAATTAATTTTCTACCCACAGCTAACTCAAGGAGAACTGCAGAGGTTGAAGAAACTAAACTAAAGGTTTCAAAATGCCCCCGATGGTAACAAAGGCTTTAAAGTATCCCTAATAGGCTCAACATTGCGTCATAAGGGTGAAAGGGTTAATACTCAAAATGCTGTGCCAAATCTGTTTTCATATGTAATTAATATTATATATTTCAAACATATTCCCAACAGGTACAACGTGCATGCCACGGTTATACTCCATTCAGTCGACCTGTGAATCTGGCTCCTAACTGCTGTTTGCATCGAGGCTCATGATTGGCTATCGTATCATTACCCGTGCTCACTGGCAAAAATGAGTGACAGAGCTGATAATTTATAATTATAGTCTTATCCGAATCTAAAGAGCTATTAAATATCAAATGAAACACAATAATAACCTATACATCATAAAGTAAACACAAGCGAAACAATAAAATGATAAACACAAGAAGTAAGCGAGAGAGGAGACTGACTGACGGGCTCACGCTGATTACCCAATCACAGGTCTTGATTTACTTACTGGTATCACACATTTAAAATAGGCAGTGACGGAATCTCGTCCCTTGCTTGTGTTTACTGTATTATATCTACAATTATTGTGTTTCATTTGATATTTAATAGCTCTTTAGATTCGGATAAGACTATAATTTATTAAGTAATCATTACAATTACTTAAACGTATATAGTTTAATGAATAACAAAGGAATAATAAAGAAAATAAGAAGAAATTATCAGCTCTGTCACTCATTTTGGCCAGTGAGTATGGATAATGATAAGATAGCCAATCATGAGCCTCGATGCAAACACCAGTTAGGAGCCATATGCACAGGTCGACTGAATGGAGTATAGTCACTGTGTTCAAGGAGAGGATGGCAGAGAGGTTGAAGACCTTGGCTGAGAGAGGAAGGACACCTACACTCACGGTCTGGTAACACGGCAGAATCGACCTCGTCAAGGTGTTCATGAGGTGTGAGCGTATCCCGGATCACACAGGTCACCTCAGCTGCATCATTGCAATCCTCAACACCTTCGCAACAGAAGGTCACCACCAGTGCGCGAAGGGAGCAAAGCTGTACGTTCAACTAATGCAGCAGCGACAGGAAAGTCCGGTATTCCAGAAAACTCTTACCAAATTCACTGTGTACAGCAACCATGCATTCAGGTTCTCAGACTATGAGTGGTCAGGCATATGGACTGACATCACAATAGAAACCACACTCATTTGTGAGGCCAAGTCCTCAGGTGGTTTAAACAGAGGACGGTTCTGGAACGAATCTGCTCATAAGTCTTGGGTTCAGACGCTAAACCGCTTCTCATTCATTCACCAGAAGCTGGAAGGAGGTATGAACGCACGTGGGGTACCTGTCCACACAGGTGTCAAAAGAGCACAGATGAAAAGAACGATGATGCTGTTAACGCCATTGTTGGATGGTTGGAAGAGGTAAGCACCTTCGATGCAACATGGGACAAGATGACCATGGTATCCTTCTCCACAAGGTTCAGCAGCACTTAGAAAGACCCAGTTAATGCTGATCAGGCAGAGGAGGCTGGCAGAGCCATACAGCCCAAGATGGATGGAAAATTGTTCTGGATACAATGGAAACTAAGCACAAAGTCAAATCATTAGAGACCCTCAGAAGTGGACCAAAAGTCAATGGGAAGACACTGGTTATTGACTCACTCAAGCTCTTCAACCGCCTCATCATCATCAGTGTGCGCGAACTCAAGACCAAACAGGCCCTGCGATTTGAGTTGACGCCAACACCTATGTCTCAATTTGACAAAGATCAGAAGTTGCGAAAGCCAGACAAGGCTGCTTTAGCAAAGGTCTTGAAGTCATTTGTGAACCCCCACCACCCCTTGCATGAGCCTGGTGATTGATGGTGGGTGGCTCCTGCACAACGTCATGTGGGAGGCTAACCTCACCTGGAACGACATCTCGAGAGTTACCTCCGGTTTGTGAAGTCCATGGGAAGCCAGTGCCTCCAGATCACTGTGGTCTTTGACAGATACAGCAGCTCCACCAAGGACCATGATCCCCTGAGACGAACAAAGAACGCATGCTGCAACATTCTGATTCGCCAAGATATCAAAAACATTGTTCGAAGAGAAAAGTTCTTCGACAACAAGAGTAACAAGGCTCAGCTCGTATTTCTACTTGCTGAGACGTTCAGGAGAAAGAGGATCAGTGTACAGAAATGCCCCGATGATCTGCCCCCGGGCAGCTCTAGATGAAGCAAGAGAGTCCCCTGTAGAGGTTAGAGCTGAGGATACCGACATCATGATTATGCCGATTCATTCTGCTGCAGACCATCTGATCTTCCTCACAACAGCTAAATAAACATCTTATAATGTCGGAAAGATCCAGGAGGCCCTCCCAAAGAGATACCAGAAATATCTGATCTTTTTGCACAGCTTCTCTGGCTGCAATACAGTGTCCACAATTTCTGGGTTTAGCAAAATAATTTTGCTAACTTGCTTTACAAGACTGACAAAGCAGAGAGGGCCATGGACGTGCTTCTTGACATCCGAGCAGAGAAAGATGATATCATCAAAGCTAACTGTGAAATATTTAAGCTCATATTCAGTGGGAAATCAACCAAAGACCTGGGGGACTTGAGATTCGACATCTTCAGCAAGCCGGCTGCTGCTTGGAAAGCATCAAACCTGAGAAACTTGCCCCCGACAACAGTAGCTGCAGTACAGCACTCTCTCCGACTTATCTTCAGACAAGAGATTGGCTGGTGCTGCAAAGTCCATCACTGGATGTCCTGGACTATGGCTGGAAGCTCTGGGATCAAGTTTATGAGCCAGTCCTTTCAATAGACCCCATCGTACCTGACTATCTTCTGAAATTTGTCAGCTGCAACTGTGAGGGGGACTGTACCACACTCAAATACTGCTGTAAAAAACAATAAGTACTGTTTGGACACTTGACCATCAGTGTATTGGAGGCCAAGCAGCCTTGAGGGGTTGCTGGATCTGTTGTTGCTTGATTTCCTTTGTACTCCTTTGTATTTCTGCTTCTAGCAACTGTCATGGTAACTCTTGCCACAAATTCAACCACCCAGATCACAAGATAAGTGAGGAAGGTGCCGGAGAGTTCAATGAGTAGGGTGAACTAGAGAGACTTAAACCAAGTCTCAAATGAAACACATTTTTGTTTGTTATAGTATTTATGGCCAGGGAGTTGTTTTTACTCAAAATTAATAGTTGGAGTCGATTCAGCACCCCCGAAAATCCCTAGTTAGATATCCCACAAGCTAACGTTGCCAATGTATATTTTTCATTTTTGTTTGCCAAATCCCTCCAGGTACCCCAACTTTGATTGGCTCCACAGAATTGTCCACAAGGATTTGGGTTGGAATAAATTGAGAGGTGTTAGTAGACACCTAAATGAACACATTGGTGAAGAAAACTATTGGTAGGAAATTGTTGTGCAGATTCATGGAATTTCTTCTAACATACCCTTACTATTACAAATAGCTATATACATTTAACCCTACTCACCCGAGGGAGGTCTTTTTGGACTTTGGGCAGAAGATAGCAAGCCTCTAAAGCCCCGTCCACACGATCGAGCACTGCACGTCGGGCATGAGGGAAATGTCCGTCATGGGGCAAATTCAGCGGGCAAAGCAGGGGAATGGCCAGGGCGGTAGTTGAGCGAAATCACCAGACACTACCCAGTAGTTTGCCGGTGGATATGGGGATAAAGGGGTTCTGTGGAAGGAGGGGAGTAGTGTGTAATTTGATCTTTAATTATCAAATATATTTTATCCTATTATTTTACGGATGTTTATCAGGTAAATCTGGTGGAAGAAAGCCAGGATGTAATATGTGCAAGCACTTTATTAACGTTCACTGATGGTATGACTTAAGTTTAAGCTTTAGAATATTGTATGGGTAGCATCCCTATTTATATAGACGCTATTATTTTTATATATATTATTTTATTAACATTCTTATGAGTATTATTATAGAAAATTTTATTAATTTTATTATTGTGAGAAAGCCACACCGCCATGATCTTCTTCACTAACTATTGATTTAATGTTCGTTTAACGTACGTATGCTGACCATATCAGCAAATCGCGGGATGATTGAAGCACTATCAGAAATTGTATGATAGGATAAATTCATATTTGTTCACCAACCAACTTTACTTCTAAACTCAATGAAATCAACAAATACATGTGGAACTCCAAGGACTCAAACCTAGGATATTCACACCCATAGGTTAAGCTTATCAGTGTATTACGTAAATATAAGACAGCATAAGAGAGAGAGAGAGAGTGCGTGTGTAATTGCAGCCCTAACCTACGGTATTTTGCGAGTTCACTCTTTTATTTGTACCGGTATAATTATGATCTTTTCAACTGTGTTGTGTTTTTGATCATGTTGACGTTCATTTCATATTAAAATATAACCCATTCCCACGTAATTTAGATGTTTGGATAATTATATTATAAGAAATAGGAAGCTAATAAAATATATAAATTATCTTCAAACAACTTTCTTTTCTTTTCTCTTTTGCAACATAGCAATTATTATGCTACACAACACTTTACATCTCTCTTTAACTGCCTTGCCGAGCATCTTTTCTGACCACAGACAGACTTTGACTGGCCAGTCACGGCCGTGTGGACAACAACACAAGCGTGTTCGACAGATTTTGCCCGATGAGGGGGCACAGCCTGCCAGACACTGCTCGATCGTGTGGACGAGGCTTAAGATGTCGGCCTTTGTCTGACACATATTATTATATCGAAGAGATTTACAAATTTAGTTTAAAGGGAATTTAGGTGAGCAGTTTTTAGCTTGACGGACGTCTGGGAAGGCGTTTTTGTTAGCTAAATCCATTGCTCGAAAATTACAAAAACAAGCAAACCCCGCACTATTAATTAAACAATATATCATAATATCTTCCAAGATCTCTCTCTCTCTCTCTCTCTCTCTCTCTCTCTCTCTCTCTCTCTCTCTCTCTCTCTCTCTCTCTCTCTCTCTCATGCCATCTCTACTAGAATTAAGTCCTGACCACATAGTTTGGATCGTAAGGTCTGTGTGGCCAGTGTATCTATGTAAATCTATGTAAATGTTTCTGACACTCTCTCTCATGTTCTGCCACTCAAACTTCCATTCTCCCTCCCAAGTCACGATCGTCAAATTGTCTTCCCCTTCCCAAAATTCCTGTTTCTTGAAGTGAAGGCCAGCTGGAGAATCAGGGCACGCTGCAGGCAACTCTATCAGACATGAAGGGAGAGAGGCAAATAGGGAGCTAGAGTACTTGGAGATATGTGGACATGATTTTGTATATCACTGGCCGATAATGCATTAATCTCTATGACACATTTTGTAGCTTATTTTGGCTTTCATAAACAATTTTATGCAACTTAGGAATGATCTGTAAGCATCAACAGCGTAGAGACTATCGCAATTATCCCATGGACCTTCACATACCCCTACTAATCTGAATATAATCGTTAAAATACGTGATAATCCTCA
>JBAKBP010028038.1:0-29212 GCA_037953745.1 Lithodes maja | reverse complement strand
GTACTTGCAACAAAAGAAGAATTGATAGAGAATTTGAATGTTGGTGATGAATTCAGTAACAGCGACCATCGTACGATAACTTTCACTTTAAAGTTTACTAGTAACGAACCAAATAGTAGCATCGAAAAAGTCCCTAATTTCAAGAAAGCAAACTTCCATAAACTTAGAGCTACGTTTAAAGAAACTGACTGGAGCTTTTTAATTAACAATAACGACATAAATACATCTTGGAAGTTATTCGAAACCACTTACCTAAAAGCAGTGCAAGACTGCATACCATCGAAAATACGGCGTCCAGGCCATAATAATAAGCCCAAATGGTGGAATAAAGATATTTCAAACTGCCTGCTTGCTAAAAAATTTGCTAATGATAGATTAAAATCCTCACAAAATGACGAAGAACGGGTGAAATTTGTAGAGCTACGACGCAAAGCCAAAAAGTTAATTAAGCAAAGTAAAAAGACCTTAGAGTTACATATTGCGAATCAAAGTAAAACAAACCCGAAAGAATTCTATAGTTATATCAGAAAGAAAAAAGTAGTTACTTCAACTGTTGGACCGTTAGTCGATGAAAAAGGAGAATACACCAAAGACGAAGTACAAATGAGTAATGCCCTCAATACCTTCTTTGCATCAGTTTTTACAACAGAGGACCTCAGTGATATCCCTACACCATCGCCGATTCAGATTGATAATTCAGATGTTCTAAGCAATATCACCGTTACAGAGAGAGAAGTATTGAATTGTTTAGATAAACTCAAGGTAAATAAAACGCCAGGACCTGATACAATCTCGCCTAGAGTTCGAAAGGAAGCTAAGAATGAGCTCTCCAAACCACTGACATTACTATTCAATAAATCCTTGCAGTCTGGAACTATGCCTGATCAGTGGAAGCTAGCCAACGTAACACCGATATTCAAAAAAGGCAGCAAATCCCTACCCAGTAACTATCGTCCAATTAGCTTAACCTCAGTTGTATGTAAAATGCTAGAAACGGTCATACCAGACAGACTCGTAAATCACTTAGATGAAAATAACATACTTAAAGATACTCAACACGGCTTTCGTAAAAAACATTCCTGTTTAACAAACCTCTTAGACTTCTTCCACGATATCCTCAACCTCTACGATGAGAGTAAAGCTGTAGATATTATATACCTTGATTTTCAAAAGGCCTTTGACAAAGTTCCCCACAAACGTTTACTGCTAAAACTAAAAGCGCATGGAATACAAGACGGTGTGTTGAAATGGATAGAAAATTGGCTCAGCAACAGAAAGCAAAGGGTAGTCATAAACGGTAAGGCATCTAAATGGACCAATGTAAGTAGCGGGGTACCCCAGGGATCGGTACTAGGACCAATTCTCTTTCTAATTTACATCAACGACATATATGAGGGTCTCACCTGCACAATCTCAAAATTTGCTGACGATACAAAAATTGCAAATAGCGTACTCTCAAAAGAACAAGTTGACGATATGCAACACAATCTAGATAAATTGTCATGTTGGGCCCAAATTTGGCAAATGTGTTTCAATGCGGATAAATGTAAAGTACTACATGTCGGATACCTAAATGAGAAAGCAAACTATTCGATGAATGGCACTCAGCTTAAGAATGTAAACAGAGAAACTGATCTCGGAGTAACAATATCGAGTAACCTAAAACCGAGTCAACAATGTTCAGAAGTTGTTAAGAAGGCAAACAAAATAATTGGCTTTATAGGCAGGTCATTTGAGCATAAATCCAAAGAAGTTATCCTAACCCTTTACAATTCCTTAGTCCGCCCTCTTCTGGAATACTGCGTTCAATCCTGGTGCCCTTATTACCAAAAAGATATAAACAAGCTAGAACGAGTTCAACGTAGAGTTACCAAAATGATACCTAGCCTAAAGAACAAACCATACGAAGAGCGTCTTAGAGAATTAAATCTATTTCCTTTAACCCAGCGCAGATTAAGAGGCGACTTAATTCAAGTGTTCAAAATCATCAAAGGCATCGACAATATGAACTGTCGTAAGTACTTCACTATCGACCAATCTAATTACACGCGGGGAAACGGTTGCAAAATTATTGGTAAATCTTTTAACTCGCACGAATCTAAGAATTTCTTCTTCAATCGAGTTGTCAACTTGTGGAATGGGCTTCCCCGAGACGTTATAGACTGCAGCACCGTTGATTCATTTAAATTCCGCCTAGACAAATATCTCGCATCAAACCCGCGACTGACTGCGTTTGTAAATGAATAACTTTATCCTCCCCTCAGTTACTAACCCATATGTCCCCTACTAACTTCCTAGTCCTGCCACGTTAGTGGCAGGGCAGTAGTTCCCTTTCCAATGTTCCCTTACCCACTCTGAACCACTGTTTGGACACTTGATCCTCAGTGTTTTGGAGGACAAGCAGCCTAGAAGGGTCACTAGATCTGTTGTTGCTTGATTTCCTTTGTACTCCTTTGTACTTTGTACTCCTATCCCATATTTGGGAAATAGTAGCAGACCAGAGAGACAGTTTGTAGATGACTTGAATCAGCCATATCAAGCATCCATACTCCAGATTGAGCAGTCATCATTTGCACAAACACACCTGCAATTACCGAGAGGGTGTTCCCATATCACCTAGGCACTTGCATCAGGTATCTAGACAGTTGCAGGGGCAAGAGACAGGGGACCCAAATGAAGCAGATCTGATCATAGTTTATTGACCTATCTCAATATTATAACAAGACGGATATATTGTCAGTAATATTACATTTATTGGACCTGCAGAGACTTAATCAAAAGAAGTAAAGATAGACAGGCCTGGCTTTGCCAACTTAAAAATTGATGTCAGCTGTATTAGGTGAATAAAAAATAATAAAGATTAAAGACAACAATTGATGTAATAGAAGTATACCCGAGTTAAAGTAAAAGGGTCTGTGGTAGTAAATAGGATTAAGTGAGATAGTTCGAAGCCTGTTAGTTGCTGGAGACCCTTTTTAAAATTAATACAATCGTCTAATAGTAGCTCAAATAAAGTAAACAAATGACGTCGCCGGTACAGAAGGGGTTAAGTACAGTACGCAGAATAGTCATTATTCATCAAATTAAGCCTTCGTCTGCATAGCTTTACATAAAATATTATATTAAATTTATCAAGGTTTCTAAAAGATAAAAATAAGTTTATTTTTTGATCGATTATTTCATATAATAATTATTTTTGTGTTTAGTTTCTTCCTTAGACCTTCATCAAACTTAAAAATTAACATCCATTAGATTCCCCTTCTAGATTAATGTGTATATTTTCCGGTAGAAAAATGTTCCGGCAAGCTAGTTCTTACAAAATTACAGGAGGGAAAGTTAAGGAGGGGTTGAGAAGGAGGAAATTGGAAAAGAAAGGGAGAGAAGGAAGGAAGAAGTTAGAGAGAGACGAGAAGGGGAAAGTTGGAAAGGGATGGAGGCTTGCCTCAGAATCCCTCTCACACCTCCTTGCCCTTTGGCCAAGCAGCTGACACTTTACTGACTATGTCACAGGTCGTGACATAGAGGGAGGGGGAAAATTGGAGAGAGAGGGGTGGTTTGCCTCTCTCATTTAATTGGATTGGATTGGATTTGTTAATCACCGGATGATTAGTCCGGGTCAGAATTCGGTAATAACCTAACCAGTTAACATGTCTAATTGTTGTAGACGGTCCGTCTAGCTCCCTCAACGTGGAGGGAGTAGAGGCTCGAACTACAGACCTAGCGGTGAGAGATGGTAGTTCTACTCAACACGCTAGCGTTAACTGGCTGATATTATCAACGTTAATGGGTCTATTTAAGCATACTTTGTTGTAATTATGATTACTTATCTGTTTATCTATTGCCAGACGGACTGATCCCCGAGGGGGTGGCCGCTAATGAATCTCATCCACGGATCTCTGTCAGTCGGCGTAAATTATTATAATAATAATAATTATTATTAACTATTATATTATGGATTATCTGTTTTGAGTATAATTGTTCTTAGGTACTATTGTTTTTTATAGTTATATATGTGTATATGTTATGTTTGATATTACGGTTTATTAATGTATTAATCAATATATAAATTATATTGTAAAACTTGCAAAATATTCAAACCAAAACTATTATTAATATACTACCAGTACTACTACTACTACTACTACTACTAATAATAATGGTAGTAATAATATTAAATTTTTATTTTATTTTATTAAATATACTTGTGTTTGTATGACGTTGATAATTAGCACATTAAGTCGGTCAGCCATCACAGTTTTAGTTGCGTTTATATAAATATCACCAAATTAAACTTAATATTTAATGATCTAAGGGACTTCCGGTTATGCCCAGATTAAAGAAAAATCCAATCAACCAAAAACTCTTCTAAAGGTGATGTGCAAAAAGTCAGGTCATTAACCCCTTGAAGCTCTGACGCGTTTTAGCAGTATATTTTGGCTATCATTAGACGATTTTATGCAGCTTAGGAAGGATCTGTGGGTACTAATAGGGTTAAGACTCTCTCAATCAACCCTCTGACTTCCATATACCCTTCCTAATCTTAATAAAATCGTCTAATAATTACCAGAAAACAAAACAGAAATGCGTATTGGAGCTTGAAAGGGTTAATTCTTGATAACTAATCGATCACTGTAGTACATGCTTAGACAGATAGATACATAGACAGATAGTTAGCTAGTTAGTTAGATGGATAGATATAGATAGATAGATAGTTAAATTACCACATCAAAATTAAATTACAGAGACAGACAGACACAGATGTTTATATAAACTATGCAACTATCTCTGACACATCATATGAATAATAATAACGATAATAGTTGTGCTAATAAAAAATATGATTATGGTAAATGATAAATAGAGCAATAAGCATCATATTATAATACCATAATCATGATATTTTAATCAAAATAAACTTTGATAAAATAACACTACTAATAGTAACGTTTTCGCATTTCATTACGACATAATAATAATAATAATAATAATAATAATAATGATATGGATAAAAGATACTTTGCCACTAGATGAGCTGGTGGTTCGAACAAGGGACTCGGAATTGAGAGTTCACACCGCTCCAGACAGGACACTCGCTCCTCTTATTATCAACAATGCAAACTTTGACCACATGATTCTTTTATCTCAGGTTGTCGATTTTGTTCACTTGGAGCAAATAGCAATTAATATAGATAATGTTAATATTTAGTAAGAAGGTAACATTTTGCATTTTGCATTAACCCCTTCTGTACCGGCAACATCTTTTTTCGTTTATGCTAGCTATATTTAGACGATGTTTGGCAAGGATCTGTGGTAGTAAATATGATTAATATTATTTTTATTAATCTCACCACCACACCCCCAATGAAATAAATTAAAGTATATATGATCCACCGGGATTCGAACCCGGGTTATCACACACATATTTTTGCCACCTTAACCATTACACCACCAGGACGGTTAAAGGTTTATGCACACGCCTACGACTTATTATCCATTCTCGAATACTGGATATTAATCTAATCATGTTCATACTCCCAACCGCACTATGGTAGCCTACTGTTTAAGTGAGAGGAAAGAATATTCATGGGGCACAGATCATATAGACCGGCCTCTCGAAGAAATATCCCTAAACCTACTAATAATATTATTTTTATTAATCTCACCACCACACCCCCAATGAAATTAATTAAAGTATATATGATCCACCGGGATTCGAACCCGGGTTATCACACACATATTTTTGCCACCTTAACCATTACACCACCAGGACGGTTAAAGGTTTATGCACACGCCTACGACTTATTATCCATTCTCGAATACTGGATATTAATCTAATCATGTTCATACTCCCAACCGCACTATGGTAGCCTACTGTTTAAGTGAGAGGAAAGAATATTCATGGGGCACAGATCATATAGACCGGCCTCTCGAAGAAATATCCCTAAACCTACTAATAATATTATTTTTATTAATCTCACCACCACACCCCCAATGAAATTAATTAAAGTATATATGATCCACCGGGATTCGAACCCGGGTTATCACACACATATTTTTGCCACCTTAACCATTACACCACCAGGACGGTTAAAGGTTTATGCACACGCCTACGACTTATTATCCATTCTCGAATACTGGATATTAATCTAATCATGTTCATACTCCCAACCGCACTATGGTAGCCTACTGTTTAAGTGAGAGGAAAGAATATTCATGGGGCACAGATCATATAGACCGGCCTCTCGAAGAAATATCCCTAAACCTACTAATAATATTATTTTTATTAATCTCACCACCACACCCCCAATGAAATTAATTAAAGTATATAAGATCCACCGGGATTCGAACCCGGGTTATCACACACATATTTTTGCCACCTTAACCATTACACCACCAGGACGGTTAAAGGTTTATGCACACGCCTACGACTTATTATCCATTCTCGAATACTGGATATTAATCTAATCATGTTCATACTCCCAACCGCACTATGGTAGCCTACTGTTTAAGTGAGAGGAAAGAATATTCATGGGGCACAGATCATATAGACCGGCCTCTCGAAGAAATATCCCTAAACCTACTAATAATATTATTTTTATTATCTCACCACCACACCCCCAATGAAATTAATTAAAGTATATATGATCCACCGGGATTCGAATCCGGGTTATCACACACATATTTTTGCCACCTTAACCATTACACCACCAGGACGGTTAAAGGTTTATGCACACACCTACGACTTATTATCCATTCTCGAATACTGGATATTAATCTAATCATGTTCATACTCCCAACCGCACTATGGTAGCCTACTGTTTAAGTGAGAGGAAAGAATATTCATGGGGCACAGATCATATAGACCGGCCTCTCGAAGAAATATCCCTAAACCTACTAATAATATTATTTTTATTAATCTCACCACCACACCCCCAATGAAATTAATTAAAGTATATATGATCCACCGGGATTCGAACCCGGGTTATCACACACATATTGTTGCCACCTTAACCATTACACCACCAGGACGGTTAAAGGTTTATGCACACGCCTACGACTTATTATCCATTCTCGAATACTGGATATTAATCTAATCATGTTCATACTCCCAACCGCACTATGGTAGCCTACTGTTTAAGTGAGAGGAAAGAATATTCATGGGGCACAGATCATATAGACCGGCCTCTCGAAGAAATATCCCTAAACCTACTAATAATATTATTTTTATTAATCTCACCACCACACCCCCCAATGAAATTAATTAAAGTATATATGATCCACCGGGATTCGAACCCGGGTTATCACACACATATTTTTGCCACCTTAACCATTACACCACCAGGACGGTTAAAGGTTTATGCACACTCCTACGACTTATTATCCATTCTCGAATACTGGATATTAATCTAATCATGTTCATACTCCCAACCGCACTATGGTAGCCTACTGTTTAAGTGAGAGGAAAGAATATTCATGGGGCACAGATCATATAGACCGGCCTCTCGAAGAAATATCCCTAAACCTACTAATAATATTATTTTTATTAATCTCACCACCACACCCCCAATGAATTAATTAAAGTATATATGATCCACCGGGATTCGAACCCGGGTTATCACACACATATTTTTGCCACCTTAACCATTACACCACCAGGACGGTTAAAGGTTTATGCACACGCCTACGACTTATTATCCAGTCTCGAATACTGGATATTAATCTAATCATGTTCATACTCCCAACCGCACTATGGTAGCCTACTGTTTAAGTGAGAGGAAAGAATATTCATGGGGCACAGATCATATAGACCGGCCTCTCGAAGAAATATCCCTAAACCTACTAATAATATTATTTTTATTAATCTCACCACCACACCCCCAATGAAATTAATTAAAGTATATATGATCCACCGGGATTCGAACCCGGGTTATCACACACATATTTTTGCCACCTTAACCATTACACCACCAGGACGGTTAAAGGTTTATGCACACGCCTACGACTTATTATCCATTCTCGAATACTGGATATTAATCTAATCATGTTCATACTCCCAACCGCACTATGGTAGCCTACTGTTTAAGTGAGAGGAAAGAATATTCATGGGGCACAGATCATATAGACCGGCCTCTCGAAGAAATATCCCTAAACCTACTAATAATATTATTTTTATTAATCTCACCACCACACCCCCAATGAAATTAATTAAAGTATATATGATCCACCGGGATTCGAACCCGGGTTATCACACACATATTTTTGCCACCTTAACCATTACACACCAGGACGGTTAAAGGTTTATGCACACGCCTACGACTTATTATCCATTCTCGAATACTGGATATTAATCTAATCATGTTCATACTCCCAACCGCACTATGGTAGCCTACTGTTTAAGTGAGAGGAAAGAATATTCATGGGGCACAGATCATATAGACCGGCCTCTCGAAGAAATATCCCTAAACCTACTAATAATATTATTTTTATTAATCTCACCACCACACCCCCAATGAAATTAATTAAAGTATATATGATCCACCGGGATTCGAACCGGGTTATCACACACATATTTTTGCCACCTTAACCATTACACCACCAGGACGGTTAAAGGTTTATGCACACGCCTACGACTTATTATCCATTCTCGAATACTGGATATTAATCTAATCATGTTCATACTCCCAACCGCACTATGGTAGCCTACTGTTTAAGTGAGAGGAAAGAATATTCATGGGGCACAGATCATATAGACCGGCCTCTCGAAGAAATATCCCTAAACCTACTAATAATATTATTTTTATTAATCTCACCACCACACCCCCAATGAAATTAATTAAAGTATATATGATCCACCGGGATTCGAACCCGGGTTATCACACACATATTTTTGCCACCTTAACCATTACACCACCAGGACGGTTAAAGGTTTATGCACACGCCTACGACTTATTATCCATTCTCGAATACTGGATATTAATCTAATCATGTTCATACTCCCAACCGCACTATGGTAGCCTACTGTTTAAGTGAGAGGAAAGAATATTCATGGGGCACAGATCATATAGACCGGCCTCTCGAAGAAATATCCCTAAACCTACTAATAATATTATTTTTATTAATCTCACCACCACACCCCCAATGAAATTAATTAAAGTATATATGATCCACCGGGATTCGAACCCGGGTTATCACACACATATTTTTGCCACCTTAACCATTACACCACCAGGACGGTTAAAGGTTTATGCACACGCCTACGACTTATTATCCATTCTCGAATACTGGATATTAATCTAATCATGTTCATACTCCCAACCGCACTATGGTAGCCTACTGTTTAAGTGAGAGGAAAGAATATTCATGGGGCACAGATCATATAGACCGGCCTCTCGAAGAAATATCCCTAAACCTACTAATAATATTATTTTTATTAATCTCACCACCACACCCCCAATGAAATTAATTAAAGTATATATGATCCACCGGGATTCGAACCCGGGTTATCACACACATATTTTTGCCACCTTAACCATTACACCACCAGGACGGTTAAAGGTTTATGCACACGCCTACGACTTATTATCCATTCTCGAATACTGGATATTAATCTAATCATGTTCATACTCCCAACCGCACTATGGTAGCCTACTGTTTAAGTGAGAGGAAAGAATATTCATGGGGCACAGATCATATAGACCGGCCTCTCGAAGAAATATCCCTAAACCTACTAATAATATTATTTTTATTAATCTCACCACCACACCCCCAATGAAATTAATTAAAGTATATATGATCCACCGGGATTCGAACCCGGGTTATCACACACATATTTTTGCCACCTTAACCATTACACCACCAGGACGGTTAAAGGTTTATGCACACGCCTACGACTTATTATCCATTCTCGAATACTGGATATTAATCTAATCATGTTCATACTCCCAACTGCACTATGGTAGCCTACTGTTTAAGTGAGAGGAAAGAATATTCATGGGGCACAGATCATATAGACCGGCCTCTCGAAGAAATATACCTAAACCTACTAATAATATTATTTTTATTAATCTCACCACCACACCCCCAATGAAATTAATTAAAGTATATATGATCCACCGGAATTCGAACCCGGGTATCACACACATATTTTTGCCACCTTAACCATTACACCACCAGGACGGTTAAAGGTTTATGCACACGCCTACGACTTATTATCCATTCTCGAATACTGGATATTAATCTAATCATGTTCATACTCCCAACCGCACTATGGTAGCCTACTGTTTAAGTGAGAGGAAAGAATATTCATGGGGCACAGATCATATAGACCGGCCTCTCGAAGAAATATCCCTAAACCTACTAATAATATTATTTTTATTAATCTCACCACCACACCCCCAATGAAATTAATTAAAGTATATATGATCCACCGGGATTCGAACCCGGGTTATCACACACATATTTTTGCCACCTTAACCATTACACCACCAGGACGGTTAAAGGTTTATGCACACGCCTACGACTTATTATCCATTCTCGAATACTGGATATTAATCTAATCATGTTCATACTCCCAACCGCACTATGGTAGCCTACTGTTTAAGTGAGAGGAAAGAATATTCATGGGGCACAGATCATATAGACCGGCCTCTCGAAGAAATATCCCTAAACCTACTAATAATATTATTTGTATTAATCTCACCACCACACCCCCAATGAAATTAATTAAAGTATATATGATCCACCGGGATTCGAACCCGGGTTATCACACACATATTTTTGCCACCTTAACCATTACACCACCAGGACGGTTAAAGGTTTATGCACACGCCTACGACTTATTATCCATTCTCGAATACTGGATATTAATCTAATCATGTTCATACTCCCAACCGCACTATGGTAGCCTACTGTTTAAGTGAGAGGAAAGAATATTCATGGGGCACAGATCATATAGACCGGCCTCTCGAAGAAATATCCCTAAACCTACTAATAATATTATTTTTATTAATCTCACCACCACACCCCCAATGAAATTAATTAAAGTATATATGATCCACCGGGATTCGAACCCGGGTTATCACACACATATTTTTGCCACCTTAACCATTACACCACCAGGACGGTTAAAGGTTTATGCACACGCCTACGACTTATTATCCATTCTCGAATACTGGATATTAATCTAATCATGTTCATACTCCCAACCGCACTATGGTAGCCTACTGTTTAAGTGAGAGGAAAGAATATTCATGGGGCACAGATCATATAGACCGGCCTCTCGAAGAAATATCCCTAAACCTACTAATAATATTATTTTTATTAATCTCACCACCACACCCCCAATGAAATTAATTAAAGTATATATGATCCACCGGGATTCGAATCCGGGTTATCACACACATATTTTTGCCACCTTAACCATTACACCACCAGGACGGTTAAAGGTTTATGCACACGCCTACGACTTATTATCCATTCTCGAATACTGGATATTAATCTAATCATGTTCATACTCCCAACCGCACTATGGTAGCCTACTGTTTAAGTGAGAGGAAAGAATATTCATGGGGCACAGATCATATAGACCGGCCTCTCGAAGAAATATCCCTAAACCTACTAATAATATTATTTTTATTAATCTCACCACCACACCCCCAATGAAATTAATTAAAGTATATATGATCCACCGGGATTCGAACCCGGGTTATCACACACATATTTTTGCCACCTTAACCATTACACCACCAGGACGGTTAAAGGTTTATGCACACGCCTACGACTTATTATCCATTCTCGAATACTGGATATTAATCTAATCATGTTCATACTCCCAACCGCACTATGGTAGCCTACTGTTTAAGTGAGAGGAAAGAATATTCATGGGGCACAGATCATATAGACCGGCCTCTCGAAGAAATATCCCTAAACCTACTAATAATATTATTTTTATTAATCTCACCACCACACCCCCAATGAAATTAATTAAAGTATATATGATCCACCGGGATTCGAACCCGGGTTATCACACACATATTTTTGCCACCTTAACCATTACACCCAGGACGGTTAAAGGTTTATGCACACGCCTACGACTTATTATCCATTCTCGAATACTGGATATTAATCTAATCATGTTCATACTCCCAACCGCACTATGGTAGCCTACTGTTTAAGTGAGAGGAAAGAATATTCATGGGGCACAGATCATATAGACCGGCCTCTCGAAGAAATATCCCTAAACCTACTAATAATATTATTTTTATTAATCTCACCACCACACCCCCAATGAAATTAATTAAAGTATATATGATCCACCGGGATTCGAACCCGGGTTATCACACACATATTTTTGCCACCTTAACCATTACACCACCAGGACGGTTAAAGGTTTATGCACACGCCTACGACTTATTATCCATTCTCGAATACTGGATATTAATCTAATCATGTTCATACTCCCAACCGCACTATTTTCTACAAAGTTTTTTTCTGTAGGGTACCCAATCATAAGAGAATTAAGCGTGCACTTATGAGAGTACTCCCTGACCCTTCCGCGCGGGAGATTCAAAACTGCTGCCGCGGGTGTTGAAGGGAGACTATTATATTAACCTTTGGAATCCGGGAGGCCTCATATGAGGCAAAATGGTCGGCTAAAAATCGTCGCTAAAATCATCAGAACTCGGCAACCACGCGTTGTAGCGACAAACATTGACTGCTCTAGGTGGTCTCAATCGGTAGCTACTGAATTATGAAGTTGATTTTACCAAAATTCATATGAGGCCCTCCGGATCCCATGGGTTAATAGGCAATATCGTCAATGATTACGGGGCCCTACTAAATATTAGGTTTTCATTACTTCCCTCCGGGAATCAAACCTATAATATATATATATATATATATATAGTACTAGTTTAAAGACAGAGTGCGGTTCCAGTTTCATGTCCTAATGGTGGGGCTCCAGGCAGCCATATTCAGAAATACCTCACTTGTAATTTTATTTTATTTTTTTTTAGACCATAAGGTCTGATCCCACATCTTTCTTGGTCTTCCCCTTGGTGCAGCCTCCCCCACATTTACGGACTTGCATTTTTTGACCCAACTTAGTTCATCCATCCTCTCCACATGCCAGAACCATTCAAGCCTGCTAGTATGCATCTCATCACTGATACTCTTGATGACTAACTGTCTCCGTAACTCCTCACTAGATATCCTATCTTGCAGTTTGGCCCCACACATCCATCTCAAAATTGTCATCTCGTTGCGTTCCATTCAGTTGATATCATCCACTTTGACAGGCCACATTTCTGAAGCATGTGTCATTGCGCTGCTAACATATTTATGAAGCGAATACCTTAATAATAATAATAATAATAATAGTTCTTAAAGCTAGCGCATGCTAAGCCAGCTAAGGATAGCCCAATAAGGCCGATTAGGCGTATTTCCATTGGGGTCCTGTACTACTACCCCATCCCCTTGCTCATGAGGGATGGTAACGACTCAGTGCTTGTGAAAAATCTTGAATGCGCCGAGCGTGGGCGCGATCCCGGGCCTTCTGGGTGGAAGTCCGAGACGCTAGTCACTACACCTTTCCCTTCAAGGGGAAAGGAAGTCTTCTCATAGTGAGTAGTGACAACAGTTCTCTGAACTTTCCCCAGCCGCATCTAATTCTGGCGATAGTGGCGGCCTTGGCCTGACCACCAGCAAAGATGGTATCTTCCAATTAGCAAAACTTGTCCACCATCTCTAGTGCCTCATTGCCAAAGTTAACACTCTCGAGCTGATCATTGATCACTCGCCTTTGCAAACTATCCATACAAACTTCTATTTTTTTTTTTTTTTTTTTTTTTTTTTTAATATTAGTTTAACCAGACCACCGAGCTCCACAAAAGAACTCTCATAGGGCTGGCCCGAAGGATTCGATCAAGATATATAACAAACAAGTCAAGATAGATAGGGAAGGGCAGGAGGGGAATAAATCGAGGAAGGTGAAGACACGCAGACATTTCTCGCCATTTCACCAGTTCAGCCGGACCACATGAGCTCCACGTCAGAGCTCTTATAGGGCAGGGCCGAAGGATGAGGCAAGAACTGCTACACCACAACACCAACCAAGAAGTGATCAGGGCGAAGAATGAGAGATCAGGTCGAAGGTAGAAAAAATCACATCGAGAAGCAAAAACTGCATTACCGAAGGGAATCAAGTCAGTTCGGCCACATCAGCAACCGAAGAGACAAAACGGGTCAGGAGTCAACTACCTAGCCAGGCCAGGGCGACATGAGATATAGGCTGCCTGAGGACAGCCGAATGGGACAGAATAAGAATAGAAGGGGAAAAACATAGAATGAGGAAAGAAAAACTACTCAAATTTAGTCAAGCTGAGGACGAAAGCTCGAGGGAGGGAAAACCACATCCCTCCCCCATCAAGCCCCAGTCGCCGGCCCCGAAGCCCCCCAACCGCGACAAGGAGAGTAGTACCAGGGGGGACTTCTCAACTAAGAATCCTCAGTAGGGGTCCCTTTATTCTGGAGCAGTGCTTTTTCCCGTGGTGTACCCAGCAGCTGCAGACGCTACACTGAATTGAGTTCGCGCCCACCCCTTTTTTGCATACTGCTCATGGGTATGCACCATTTTTTTCTACCTTGCCAAGCCCTAATCTACTGTGTTAAACCTTGGTATTATTTATATTAACGCTTAATCCTTTACTTGTTATGCCCTCTCTCCATCTTCTGAACTTGGCCTCGGCATCCTGCACACTATCTGCGATAAGTACTAGGTCATCTGCATACTGTACAGTATAGCAGTTCCTAGGGGAGCCCAAAACGAAAATCTCTAGATAGTGCCTCCAGAACCATAACAAAGAGGTGGTGGCTTAACACAGAGCCCTGGTGGACTCCAACTCGCACGGTAAACTCCTCGCTCAGTGCACCTTTTATCCTCACTGCCGTTTGTGAGTCCTCGTACATCTTCGTTACCAAAATTATACATATTCCTTAAAACAATGCCTTGAATGACTCCGATATGTACATACAGTATATACATACTTTACATGCATGAAAAACTATGTTCCATACCTGCATAGTTCACGTAATTGCAGAACTCAAGGTTCCTGGCCTTATCAGTCTCCTTATCAAGTCGGAATATTTTAAAAATAAACTTTCAAACTCCTCAGGTGATTCTAAGAAAACTTGGAATACTATAAATTCAATTTTGAAGAGGAATGCCAGAAATAAAGAAAGTACAAAAGATAATAACTCTACACCTTCAGCAGATATGTTTAACCGGTATTTTTCAGAAGTAGGCCAGTTATTAGCAAATAACATCACCCCCTCTAGAACGCCGTACCAATCTTATTTGGTACATCGACAAGAGGAAGAATTTTCATTTAACGAAATCACAATTCCAGAAATGCATGAAACTATATTAAAAATGCGAGATTCGGCAGCCAGGTATGACGATATTCCCATTATGATCATAAAGAAATCCATCTCCATATTGTGCCCACTACTTACTCATTTATATAATTGATCATTTGCCACAGGAATATTCCCCGATGAACTAAAGGTAGCAAAGGTGATCCCAATTCATAAAGACGGTCCAACAAATCTCTCCCAAAACCACAGACCGATATCTGTTTTGTCGTCACTGAGCAAAGTTTTTAAAAGACTAGCATGCAATAGAATTACCGATTTTTTTTTTAAATAACATATTTAATGATAACCAACATGGGTTCAGAAAAAAAATCAACTGAATCAGCTATGCAATCTTTGATTAATTATATATTGAGTTCCTTTGATAACAGCCAATTTACCCTTACCTTGTTTATAGATTTATCAAAGGCGTTTGATACTGTAGACCACAAAATATTACTTGCCAAGTTATCACACTACGGTATTAGAGGCAGCACTCTCAACTGGTTTACTAGCTACCTCACAAATCGAGAACAATATGTCTATGTAAATAATTCATCATCAGCTAAAACAAAATGTACGGTAGGGGTACCTCAAGGATCAATCCTGGGACCTATTCTTTTCTTAATATACATTAATGATATATCAAGTTCGAGTACATTATTGCAAAGTGTGCTATTTGCTGACGACAGCACGTTCTACCTCCGACATAGCAATATTAACACCTTAGTGAATACTTTTAATGACGAGATTGCAAAAGTTTCCAACTGGTTAGCAGCAAATAAATTAACATTAAATTTACAGAAAACACACTATATGATATTTCATAGAAATAAGAAAATAACTAATTCAAGTACCATTGTCATAAATAATGAACTAATAGGAAAGGTTACCGAAACTAAATTTCTTGGAATAATTCTAGACAGTGGTTTACACTGGCATAAACATATAAAATGTATAAAAGATAAAATATCTGAGCAAAGTGGCATTTTGTTTTTGACTCGTGATTTCCTGGACAAGCAATCAATGATATTAATATTAAAATTCCCCAGAACGAGAAGCCCACCACAGAAGCCACGAGCGAACACCACACAGAAACACCCGAAAGAAAGGTCCACAGAACGAAAGGACCAGCTGACCGAGCCAGCCAATTCAGACAGGCCCAAGCCCGCAGGGCTAAGCAGCTCCAGGCCGCACCTACCTACCCCTTCTAAACTGACCATTTTCCACACCTCACGTGTCCTACACTTCTAACTACAATGATGATGAACAGGAATATACATTCATATTAAAAACACCCATGCCCTGTCCCTAAGTTGAGCCAATGCCAACAAATCAGACAGCCATATATCTATGTATGTTCTTACATCCGAGAAGTAGATGTTATATATCTTAGAAGTTAAAACACCCACGCCTGTCCCTAGACCTCGTATATCATTTCCCATGACGAGTATAGATATATGTAACCCGTGCTCAGTCGCCCCCTTGCATTGTTCCTCTAGTAACTAAGTGTCTCTATAATATTAACTGCCACCAGTATTGATACGACATAGCGGCACTGTCCTTGTGTCGTATTGTGCCAAGTGCAGATCAACCAGGTTTCATCACCTTATTAGGACGACGACTATAATGTCGTCGTTCATCGATGTATTCAATCCTTAGGTTACGTATTAATATTAACATTCCCTAACCTATCTTGTCTTGCCAGACTAAGTTTCTGAAGACCCATCGCCCCCATAAATCTATGTATTTAATCCTTAGTTTAAGTATTAATATTAACATTCCCTAACATATCTTGTCTTGCCAGACTAAGTTTCTGAAGACTCATCACCCATAAAATCTATGTATTCAATCCTTAGGTTAAGTATTAATATTAACATTCCCTAACATCTTGTCTTGCCAGACTAAGTTTCTGAAGACCCATCGCCCCATAAATCTATGTATTCAATCCTTAAGTTAAGTATCTTAATCCGCCATTGTGTTCACCTTTTTCCATTTACTTTTCCACAATTGTCATACGTCTTCCACTTACCTCCTTCGTATCCACAGTCCACACTACGCCAATTTGCTTCGTGTCCTACACCTCTTACCCCAACCAGAGATTGTATAGATAACCTTGTTACCAGTAACTGTCATAAGTACCTCGAAACAATAACTAAGTACCCCTACGAACTGCCGCTTTTCTTGGTATATATTTCATAGAAAACGCAGTTCCCAGGGACAACTAGACGTGCAAAAGCTCGTGCCAACTAATAGTATCCATAACCCCTCGTACTGACGAAGAATAATACACCATGTTTTTTCCCCACTTTATCCACAGTCAAGCACACACCTACAGTTAACCTCCTTCTCCCCCACCGCCCCACAGTCCACATGATTCTATCTTTTCCAGACTCATATACCACCCCGTATTTGCATCCCCCGGTAGCATTTGGCTAACGTACTTTCACTGTCCTTTCAAAACTCCAATATCAACAGCAGCCTAATGCCATCCCCACGCCCAGAGACCTTAGGGTCAAATTTCCCTGTAGCCCCCCTGAGCTTCTCCCTCTCATTAAAATACCCCGTGCTTCTCGACTCTTGTCCGACCTAGCCTCTCTCTCATACCTCTTGAAGATCCTTGATTCCGTTGCTAACGCTCTCCAACCTTTTATATATATACTCCTATCCAGCCTGCCTTCACTTAGTAGGCCAGAACAACATTAGAACTTTACTAACCCCTTGCATGCCATCTATTCTCTTACAACCCATTCACAACCCTGCACCCAATGGTCGTCGGTGCGAGGTTCGTCGCCTCGCCAGTAACTAACTTCTATTGCCATACTTCCAGATAAATGTGGCAGAGTTAGCAACCAGTCTCCACCACACCAAGCAAACCATGAAATTAACAACCAACCGATTATAACCAGCTAGCCAAGGCACCTTCGGTTTTGATATTAAAAACACCCACATCTGTCTCATAAACAGAGGGTTATTACAAACACTGGTGATATGGCAAGCCCCTAGCCACAGCCGCCGGACGACCATCACAGAGAGAGGGCGCCCAGCTACCCCTTTTTACCCACCCGAGGAGGGAGACCCCCACCCCTGCGGAGGTATACCTGACCCCTGTTTTGACTCCCGGGTCATTGCCAGGTAGCACAGGAATTCTTCCTATCAATGAACTAACCATGCATGACTAACACCTTTACTAACCTCTATTAACTCACAATAAACCATTTACCTTTCTTGCATACTCTGATCACTAAATTAGCACCTCAGCTATAACATAGAATGAAGATTGAACAATCTAAGAGAGACACTCCTATCACAGCTGTCCCCATCCTCCTCGCAAAGTAGATACAGTCTCTCTCCCCTCAATACTTCCAGTATAGCCAAAATAGTACCTCTTACTAATACTCAGTTATATTAAAATATGAAGGCTTCCATAGCCATGTGCCACAACAGTAATCACCATCTTACCTAGTCCCCATATCTATTGAGAGCTCAAATAAGTCCATAAGACTCAAGATCCCTATTGCCTACAGGGTCCAGAACCGAGCCTATAAACCTAGATCCCGCCCCCAGTCAAATCAGTTGAAAGCTAGACACCAACCAGTGGTCACCACCCTGAAGTTAACCTCTAGCTCTGCCCTTGTGTTGTTCCTGAGTTGAGAGATTCCAGAGCCGGCAGACTCCATGGCAGAAGTTAAATAGAAGAGCTGTCCATGTACAAGTACCAACATGCACCTTATAACCTTCACACAAATTAGTGGGTATATAAGTGTGTAGCCAGCACCGATCGTCAAGAGATCCGACTTGAGAACTTCCTACATTTTGGACCACCTGGACGGCCGAGGAACCAGTCGTTAGCCCCAACATCACCGGAAGCAAGATAACCAGGACCAGACCAACAAATACTGTTCAAGATTCACGTTACTAGTACTAAGTGTTATAGTAGCAGTTTGACATTCACTTATTAACTTTTCTATGAAGTGGCTATAACTTGCCCAGTGTAACTCATATTTAACCATTCCATTTGGGACATACTAAGCGTATCAGTGTTCATTAATTAACAGGCGACATTGACTCTCGTAATTACCTTATTCAGATAACTCAACTCTAGTGATATCTAACGTTTGCCCACTGATTTGTGTTCTACGTATTTCTGTCATAAGAATATAAATCTTAGATCAGTACCCCCTTGAGGTTACTAGAATTTTCCGTGTTCAGACCTAGACGCGTATTTAATTCTAACTGTGAGCTGCTAATTGGGCACGCGACCTGCCAGTAAGAAATCTAATTAGTGAAATTGAATACATAACTACATTGAGGTCTTCCAGTATAATAAACCTTGCTAACTAAACCCGTGATCAGAAGAGTATACCTGAACGTTGGAAGTGGGAGACTAGGCTCCATCCAGATCCACTAATGCTAGCAGTTCCCTTCTATTATTTGTTTTGTACGAGTATTACTCTATTTCTATGCTCTTTATTTACATACTTAAATAAACGTGATCGTGTGTCGTGTTACCGTGTGTTTATTTTGTGTTCTCTATTCCTCATACCTTGTATTGTGCATGCAGCCTTATATACCCAGTCAGATAGAGCCCACATTACCCAAGTTAATCCTGTAGAAAAACAGGGCATAACAAATATATTATTCACTAATTTACACGAACTTGATATGTACTGTCAAATAATTTGGGGAGCTGCCTGTAAATCTGCCTTAAAGCCTCTAGAAATAGCTAAAAAAAAAAAAAAAGTAATTCGCACTATAGAAGGACTACAGCGATATGACCATACAAACTATGCATTCCTAAATTGCAAAATACTTAAACTGCAGGAGTTAAATATTGTGTATTGTTCAGTTTTTGTATTTAAATGTTTAAATAATCTAAATATAGGAAATGTATACTTTAATCCTAGCCAACCAACCAGATACCCCATACGAGATTACCCACGCCTAATGGTTCCTTTTATGTCCTCTTCCCAATCCCAATCAAATATTATCCATCATGGTGCAAAGATATTCCCTCCCAGAAAACATTGTTAGTAAATTGACATTGTTTAGCTTTAAATCTAGTCTAAAAAGATTTTTACTTACTAATAATAGAAATCTATGATCTAGAAAATAATAACTACTTAGTAGTATAATTTGTGTGTTTTTAGCTTAGTAATGAAATAAACTATGTAAAAAAAAAATACTAATTAGTATTAAGTATTAGGTTTAGTTTTATTTAGTACTAAAATATGATTAAATTATATTTGCTTATTCAGCTCTTACAAGATGACTGTTCATGAAAGAGCTGGGTCAGACATTGTTTAAATTAGACAAATTATTAACCCTGGAGAGGTAACGCTAAAAAACGTATTTTTTTTAGGTTTGATAGTTGTTACTATGCAACATCGACTTTGACCTCAAATATATCCCAAACCAAGACTTCGAAATTTTCTGAACATTGCTAAAAAATAATATAAGGATCCCTTAATATTATGTTAGTAAATGGTGGATATTGAAAGGTAATTAGTATTTTTAAAGAATTTAATAAAAAAATAAGTGGAAGTTTTGAGTAGGTGGTACTTAAAAATATAAAACAAATACTAAAGTAATCTTGAGGGGACTGGCACTCTGGGGGCGTGGACGGCAATGGTGAGGTAGCTTGGAGTGGGAGTGGCAGCCCTGCAGACCCCATAGGCTGAGAGAACTGCGAAGTTGAAAAAAAAAAAAAAAAAAATCCACCAAAAAATACGGTCATTTTGAAATAATCGGGAGGGTACCTAAATATTCTTGGATTCATAGCAAATTCAACACAGTGCTTGCCACATGATCCTAGTATGACCCCAAAGTGTAATAATTTAAATCGGAGTAATATAAACACTACCAAAAGCATTATTTATGGAGGGGCACAAATTTTAACCCTGGAGAGATAACGCCGTTGCATATGCGCACACGAGGCCCTCATGGCAACATGAGACAGGCTAGCTTGTGTGAGCATGATGGTCCATTATCTGGCTAAGTTGCCTATTAGTCCTAGATCGATATCTCAAACACATTCTTGAGAAGGCACAATATGCACAATCAATAAAGTTACTTACCAGGTTAGGTCGGTGCCTGTGGGCAACGTTGGTTTCCTGTTTGAGCCTGTTGCCATAGAGCTAGAGCGTAGGAGCTCCGCTCACCACTGGAGGTACCAGTAGACTGCCGCCCGGCAGGCCGATAACTCGGGCAACGGCCCTGTGGGCTGCGCGCCGACCAAATAACGTGTTTCGCGCAACCCTCGCGTGCGCATTGGCAACGGCGTTTCCTCTCCAGGGTTAAACATTAATGTATGTATACGAATTGACCAAATAAACTATCTATCTATCTATTATCTATCTATCTATCTATCTATCTTTGTAAAATGCCCCAGAACAAGAAGCCCACCACAGAAGCCACGAGCGAACACCACACAGAAACACCCGGAAGAAAGGTCCACAGAACGAAAGGACCAGCTGACCGAGCCAGCCATTTCAGGCAGGCCCAAGCCCGCAGGGCTAAGCAGCTCCTGGCTGCACCCATTTACCTTTTCTAAACTGACCATTTTCCACACCTCACATACACTAACCCCCTCGTGTCCTACACTCCTAACTACAAAGATGATGAACAGGAATATACATTCATATTAAAAACACCCATGCCCTGTCCCGACGTTGAGCCAATGCCAACACATCAGACAGCCATAATTATATCTATGTATGTTCTTACATCCGAGAAGTAGATGTTATATATCTTAGAAGTTAAAACACCCACGTTTGTCCCTAGACCTCGTATATCATTTTCCATGACTAGTATAGATATATGTAACCCGTGCTCAGTCGCCCCTTGCATTGTTCCTCTAGTAACTAAGTCTATAATATTAACTGCCACCAGCATTGATACGACATAGCGGCACTGTCCTTGCTACAAAGATGATGAACAGGAATATACATTCATATTAAAAACACCCATGCCCTGTCCCGACGTTGAGCCAATGCCAACACATCAGACAGCCATAATTATATCTATGTATGTTCTTGCATCCGAGAAGTAGATGTTATATATCTTAGAAGTTAAAACACCCACGTTTGCCCCTAGACCTCGTATATCATTTTCCATGAAGAGTATAGATATATGTAACCCGTGCTCAGTCGCCCCTTGCATTGTTCCTCTAGTAACTAAGTCTATAATATTAACTGCCACCAGCATTGATGCGACATAGCGGCACTGTCCTTGTGTCGTATTGTGCCTAGTACAGATCAACCAGGTTTCATCACCTTATTAGGACGACGACTATAATGTCATCGTTCATCGATGTATGCAATCCTTAGGTTAAGTATTTTTATCCGCCATTGTGTTCACCCTTTTCCATTTACTTTCCACAATTGTCATACGTCTTCCCCTTGCCTCCTTCGTATCCACAGTCCACACTACGCCAATTTACTTCGTGTCTTACACCTTACCCCAACCAGAGATTGTATAAGATAACCTGGTTACCAGTATCTGTCATAAGTACCCCGAAAACAATAACTAAGTACCCCTACGAACTGCCGCTGTTGTTGGTATTTATATTTAATAGAAAACGCAGTTCCCAGGGCCAACTAATAGTATCCATAACCCTCGGACTGATCACATAACTCTATCTTTTCCAGACTCCTATACCACCCCATAGTTGCATTCCCCGGTAGCATTTGGCTAACGTATTCTACTGCCTTTTTCAAACTTCCATATAAATTGTAGCCTAATGCCACCCCCACGCCCAGGGACCTTAGGGGCAAAATTTCCCTGTAGCCCTTGAACTCCCCCCCCCCTCTCACAAAGACACCCGCGCTTCTCGACTCTTGTCTGACCTAGCCTCTCTCTCATACCTCTTGAAGATCCTTGAATTGTCCGTTGCTAACGCTCTCCAACCTTTTATATATATACTCCTATCCAGCCTACCTTCACTTAGTAGGCCAGAACAACATTAGAACTTTACTAGCCCCTTGCATGCCATCTATTCTCTTACAACACATTCACAACCCTGCACCCAATGGTCGTCGGTGCGAGGCTAGCCGCCCCGCCAGTAACTAACTTCTATTGCCATACTTCCAGATAAATGTGGCAGAGTTAGCAACCCAGTCTCCACCACATCCAGCAAACCCTACAATTAACCTGTTAAGCGCTAAATAGCCCTAGGAGCTAGGGTAGTTATTTGTGTATTTCTAGCCTTGGATTCTGACAGAATTCGTTATATTTACAATATAGACCATTATTTGTTTTCGGTATGCTTTTATTTTACATATATGATGTATATATGAACCTTCAAGAGTGCTAAAATAAGTGGGAAAAGCATTTGGGTGGTGAAAAACGAAGATATTGGCCACCCGGTCGTAATGTCAGGCGAGAGAGAGCTACAGTCAACCCTCCTCTCTCGCTGTCTGTGATGTAACTGAGGGGAGCGGGGCGGTGTGGGCTGGTGTCTGTGTGGTACATATCGATCTTTTCTGCAACCCACTTGTGCTACATTATCGCGGGAGAGAAAAATAACCGATAAATGATGATAATAAGAGGGAAAATAGGTGATAATTGAGGAGGGGAGGGAGGGGGGAATAAGGTGGGGAAGGAGGGGAGGGGGGTGGGTGAGATTTACATGGATGAGTACTGGAGGGGAATTATCTCACCTAGAGACAAATTTTTTTTTTTTGATAGGCCCTTTTTTTTTTTGGAAAGCTTTTTTTATGGTCCTGCTTCCGTGAGGCCTATCGCGTTCCCTATAGGAAGCCTTCCGTGAGGCCTATCGCGCTTGCCGGGTTAACAACCAGCCGAGTAAAACCAGCTAGCTAAGGCACCTTCGGTTTTGGTATTAAAGACACCCACATCTGTCTCATACACAGAGGGTTATTACAAACACTGGTGATATGGCAAGCCCCTAGCCACAGCCGCCGGACGACTATCACAGAGAGAGGGCGCCCAGCTCCCCCTTTTTGCCCACCCGAGGAGGGAGACCCCCACCCCCGCGGAGGTATACCTGGCCCCTGTTTTGACTTTCGAGTCATTGCCAGGTAGCACAGGAATTCTTCCTATCAATGAACTAACCATGAATGACTAACACCTTTACTAACCTCTATTAACTCAAAATAAACCATTTACCTTTCTTGCATGCTCTGATCACTAAATTAGCACCTCAGCTATACCATAGAATGAAGATTGAACAATCTAGAGAGACGCTCCTATCACAGCTGTCCCCATCCTCCTCGCCAAGTAGATCCAGTCTCTCTCCCCTAAATACGTCCAGTATAGCCAAAATAGTACCTCTTACTAAGGCTCAGTTATATGAAAATATAAAGGCTTCCTATAGCCCTGTGCCACAACAGTAAATACCATCTTACCTAGTCTCCATTTCTATTGAGAGCTCAATTAAGTCCATAAGACTCGAGATCCCTACTGTCTACAGGGTCCAGAACCGAGCCTATAAATCTAACTCCCGCCCCCAGTCAAATCAGTTGAAAGCTAGACACCAACCAGGGGTCACTACCCTGCAGTTAACTTCTAGCTCTGCCCTTGTGTTGTTCCGGAGTGAGATCCCAGAGCCGGCAGACTCCGTGGCAGATTTGGATAGAAGGACCTGCCCACGTATTTAAGAACTTCACACATATGGCCCCCCTGGACGGCCGCGGAACCAGTCGTTAGCCCCCAACATCATGGACGCAAGATAACCAGGACCAGACCCATCAGATACTACCCAAGATTCTCTTTAGCAGTACTACATATTACTGTGCTGTTTAGAGATTTCACTAATTAATATTTCTACGAAGTGGCCAAGACCTTGCCCAGTGTAATTCATACTTAACCATTCCATTTGGGACGTACTAAGCGATCAGTGCTCTTTAATTAACAGGCGACCTTGACTCTCGTAATTACCTTATTCAGATATTAAAACTCTAGTGATATCTAACGTTCGCCCACTGATTTGCATTCTATGTATTTCTGAAACAAGGATATAAAACTTAGATCAGTACCCCCTGAGGTTACTAGAATTCCCGTGCTCTAAAATACGCGTGTCTAATCTAGTCTGTGAACTACTACTTGTGCACCAGAGCTACCAGTAATAAATCTAACAGTGAATATGAATCTATAAGTAACATTGATGGTCTTCGGTATATAAACCTGTTAAATCAAAGCCAGTGATCAGAAGATTAATACCTGAACGTTGGAAGTGGGAGACTAGGCTCCATCCAGATCCACTTATGCTAGTGTTGTTCGATTCTATTATATTGTCTTACACAAGTATTCTGCAGTGGTATATCAATAAACGTGATCGTGTAACTTGCTACCATGTGTTTCTTTGTGTTCTCTATTCCTCATATCTTGTATTGTGCATGCAGCCTTATATACCCAGTCAATTAGAACTCACATTACCCAAGTTAAACCTGTAGAAAAACAGGGCATAACATTGGCGGCAGCGGTGGTTCTTGATTCGGATAAAAGGTTGCATTACATTGCAAGTTTGGAACAGCTAGAACACGAGAACATCATGGCGCAACCTACCCACACTTCCATCCCAAATTATGATGAAACAACTTATGGGATCGAAGTATTCATGGACATAGTGAAACCCTTACTTGACATTACTTATACCCCAATGAAATGCTGGGTGTGAAGGGAATTCATGGTCTCCTGAAATATCCCCAGGCTACCTTTAGGATCAACTTTTCCTGGTACCTGGCGCGGGGTACGAACCTCTGAAGGGAATTTAACCCCCCTAAAAACCCACAGGTTTTGAGATGCCTTGGGTGGGGTTCGAACCCTGGTTAGTGACCCAACCATCACCACCAGGCCCGCGCGCTAACCCACTGTACTACCACGGACGTACTCAAAATAGCCGTAACATTACCACACCTGGGAAAAGCCGTTTCCCTGGTGGCCTATCAAGTGCACCCTGACCTCACCTGGAACGAATTTCGCACAATAGTGATAGAAGCCATTAAACCTTCGTTGGGCGTTTTCGTGGCCCACACCCGTATCCTAGACATGAAGTTCGAAGGCGATCTAGATACCACAGTGAGTAAGCTTGCCCAACACATAAAAAATTCTTTCCCCACGTTGACCAAAATCCAACAAGAACAGCAAATTCTGGTCAACCTTGTGTCGATATTGCCCTCAGCAGTAAAAGACCATTTCCGGGTGCACGATTTCGTCGGATACAAAAAAGACCTCATCACGATCCGACGTATTTTGGCCGTGCGCCCAGAAGCACCCACCCAAATCACTGCAATCAAGAGGTTTCCCACGCACCCACAGCAAACCAACCACCAAAACCCCAACAGTGCCTACCCAGCCTCATCTTTCAACAACAGACCCACCTACCCTTCCGGCAAGCCCCAACCCAGTAGACCCCGGTTCCAACCGTCCCAGCCACGCAGAATCTTCAACCGGAACCGCAACTACAACACCTACCAAAGTAAAAACCCTACCTTAGTCATTATCAACCCCTATGATTTCCCTGCCTGTAATGCTCAGTGTGCCCTCCACCAAATTCGTGACTCTGCCAAACCTCGCCCCTCTACTCCTCGCATTTCTGTAAATGAAGAGGAGTGGGGACAAGAGGAAGAAATTGCCCCCCATACCATGACCTCAGACGATACCGAGGAAACCCTGGAAGAGGTAGATACCGACCCCCAGGATTTTTAAAGTATCCCCCGCCCACGATGGGCTCGGCGGGGGACGCCATAACTAGTCGCACTGCCCCCATTTATTACATGGCCAAAATCAAGGACATTCCTGTCCGCTTGCTAATCGACACGGGAGCTGCCAAGTCATGTTTGTTCAAATCTTACTATGAAAAACATCCCCGACGATTTGGCCCTTTGTTAAACACCAAAACAGAACTCATCTCAGCTGCTGATACTTACTTAAATCTCCTAGGAGACACTTTACCCCTATCAGTAACCACTCCTGGCCCCCATGCTCGTTGTTATCACACATTTACAGTATTTTCCTCCAACTGTAAACATTATGATGGTTTCCTTGGACTTGACCTCCTTCAAAAACTAGAGGCCCAGATTGACTGCGGCCAAAGGCTGATCTCATTCAAAAACAAATTCCAGCCCAAAGCCTCTGACAAACCAATCACGCAGAAACCCATTCCCAAAAAGAAAAAACAACCTCCCCCTCAACAAACCCTGATTCAGGGTTACCAAGTTGCAGCTAGCACTAAGGTGACTCCTAAAACCTCCCCTTGCCCCGAGATCTCTCAAAACCTCACTCAATTCAGTAAAAAAATGCCTCAACAAACGAAAGAAGACAAGTCCAAGCAACTCCCCCTCGGTAATCCCCTCAATTCTCGTAACTCTGTCCAGAATAAATCCTCCCATGTTTTCAGGACAGACTCTGATATATGTAACCCTAATTCTATCCAATGTTTATGTACACATGTTTCCAGAGAAAATGCCGACCGATGTACCCAACAATGTTTCCCCCATGCCCCCAGAAATGTTAACAACCCCAAATCAATACACCAGTCCTACACCAATAACCCATGTTCTACACCTAACTTTTTCCCACCAACCCTCCGCAGTCCCCCCAGCACATCCCGTTTTCTAACTCGCTCACCTCGCACCCTTCTGAACCGCCCGCACGCGCCGTTAATCCCCCCCTCACGCGTGCCGACCGAGGGACACAACCATGTTCCCACCATGCCCCCAGAAATGCCCAGCTATTCCACCACCCCCCCAATCCCCCTTGTGACAGTTTTTCGTCAGTAGCTCCCTTCCACCCCCACACAATTCACACCCCTAGAAAACTTCACAACCCCACACTTGACTCGCCCTCTCATGACAAACATAACCACCAAAACCACATAAACGCCAAACAAACCGTTACTGCCACCGACAACGCTCCCCCCACCAACCCTCCGCAGTCCCTCCAACAAATCCCGTTTTCTAACCCCCTCACACCGCGCCCCACTGATCCTCTCACACGCGCCGTTAATCCCCCCCTCACGCGTGACCCCCACCAAAGTGACCTTGCCCCCCTTATAAGTACCAAGCACCTGCTCGCCAGTCAATCCCCCACCATCATTAGCCCAGCGGTAGTTCAGGATAAATGCCAAATTCCCCCCCACCATCAAAAATGGGTGAACCTGCGGCCCATACCCCAAACTCACATGGTATTTTCCCCCACTAACACATCCCCCAACCCCCATCGTTGCCTCTTACAACCCGCCATCATTCCCGCTCGTATCAACCACATTCTCGTGGCTAATATCTCAGAGGAACCCCTGACATTACCGAAAGGTCTCATTATAGGAGACCTCGAAACTTTCGATGACCTCCCCATACATTGTAACGACACCCCTACCAGCCTCCAATTGCCCCCTCTTCCTGAGACACTATCTGACCACCAAAAGAACGGCATGTACGACCTACTGCTGGAATTCAGTGACGTCTTTGCCCAACAACCCACCGAAATCGGACAGACGGATGTAGAACAACACATCATTAACACCACAGGCCCCCCCATACGACAACCATCCCGTAGAAAGAACCCCATACAACGTCAGGAAGAGGAACGCCAAGTCCAGGAAATGTTAGAGGCCGGGATTGCCACCCCGTCCATTAGCCCCTGGTCTTCCCCTGTTGTCTTAGTCAAAAAGAAAGATGGGACAACCCGTTTTTGCGTCGATTACAGGAGGTTAAATGACATAACCATTAAAGACGCTACGCCCTTACCCCGAATAGACGATTCCCTTGACTCTCTATACGGATCCAAATGGTTCACTACCCTCGACTTGCAAGCAGGGTATTGGCAAGTGCCTATCAAGGCC